>JABFQM010000995.1:0-25641 GCA_022816865.1 Zelostemma sp. ZL-2020
AAAATTTTCCGACGCTTCGATGACGGCAAATGATGATTCTTATTTACGTTATTTAAGAAGGAAAAGAGGTACGCTGGATATACCGCACCACGAAGAAGAGCAGTATTACGAAATAATGAAAATGATGCCGTGCGCGCGAGATTCTTTTACGTACACATATGTACACATACTTACGGTTGTTTTTCCGAGTCAGAAGTCAGAAATTAGAAGAGGGTTTCCGCCGTGGTTTTAACCAATGGACGACGACGATGACAATGTCAGTGTATTGTTTTCCGTACGCCGCTATTTTACGCGAGAAATAAAATCAAAGTTGCACGCGCCGACGACGACCTTCGTTTTTACGATAAATTGGATGGATGATGCTCACTCATAGGAATGCTCACTATTTTCTTTTTTCCTCCTGTAATCGTTTTCTACGTTACCGATTACCGATTGTAGAAACTCTCTTTTCTCTCTCTTTCATTCTCTTTGTATCTTGTATCTGTTGACAGATTTCAGCAGAATAGTGTCTGTGTATAAAAAAGAAAATTCAACCTTTGAACTCGAAGCTATTTTTCATTCGCAGCTGCAGGAAACGTAATAATAATCGAGTCTCCCGGTCGAGGTTGAACGAAAATACGTAATTACCGCAAGTTCATTAACTCGATACAAATGACGAGCTGCAAAAGAATAACAGGAATGAGCCAGTGAAATCTCGACATTTCGTCGCGTGCAAGTCAGTTGTGACATCGATACATAAACATTAACGATGAATATGAATCAGCAACGAGTAAATACTCTCAACTACAACGAATTTCGGAATCCTCCGAACATTATGATGAGGTAATAATATTCACTTCTACATACTTCGATCTCTCGTTTATTTCACTTCAAATAAACGAGAGTTTACTTTTTTCCCGATATTTCTATGAACTTGGATAAACAATTTTATTTTTCAGCGGAACGACTCCGCGATTCATGGGGGGAAACGTGCAAACGGCGACACCAGCAGCTGCGGCCGCTGCGACGACGACGACGAATGTTCCGCCTCCTTTGCCACCTCGCCGAAGCAACTCGAATTACAACACGTTCGGCGATTACAGATCTTATGGTAGCGGCTATACCAGTGGTTATGGAGGTTACGGAAGCGGTTGGAATAATTACAGGGGATATGGGGGATATGGTATGGGCAACTACGGCAATTCGTATCCTTATGGATCCATGTATGGTAATCCTTACGGAGGACCGAGCGGGGATGTCGAAAATCGGTACACTTTCACGCCCTTCCAAAGAATAATTCCGTGTACTAACAAGCTCTAATTACAGATTAGTCCAGTTTGCCGAAGAAAGTACACGGCCGGCGTTCCAGTCGATAGAAGCAATGGTACACACGTTTTCCTCGGTAACGATGATGCTGGAGTCGACATTTTTTGCCATGACTAGTTCGTTTCGAGCGATTTTGAGTGTCGCCGATAACATGGGCAAATTGCGAACGATATTTAGTCAGTTTCTCAGTACATTCGCTCTCATCAGATTCCTAAAATGGTTTTATTGGAGAACTAGATATCTTCTGGGTAACACTATTTTTGATTTATTTGTTACGGTTGCTGGGGATTGTTTTTGAATGAACATTTATTTTACAGGACTGCGCAGTCAAGATCCAACAAATGAGACTTTGTGGAGGACAACTCTGGCGGAAGTGGTAAAGGGGGATGCGGAGTCTCCTTCGACGTGGCCAATTTTAACATTCCTAGGACTTTTATTCGCTACTCCTTATTTGGTGCACAAATTGTGGAGCAAAGCCAAGAAAAATGCCATCGATGGTATAATTGGTTTTTTTAAATTAATTTCATTTTGCTGGTTTTTAATTTGGTACTTTTTATTTTAGTGAACGATCCAAAAGCGTGGTTCAAATGCAAAGAGCCAGTTCACAGTGCTGTCGGAATTTTCGACTTCAATGCGGCGTCGAAGGAGGAACTGAGCATCAAGACTGGGCAAAAAGTTTTGATAGCGCCTTACTCCTTGCAGCCGAAAAATCTGCCGGGTTGGTGGATGGCATCCAACACTGTCCAAGTTGGCCTGATACCTTCTAATTACGTTACGATCTTAACTGCTTTCAAAATCAGATCTGACTCCGATGAATCCAAAAACTTGGAATTTCAGCAACCTACGGTTTTGAACGACATTGCCAAAGAAAACGCAATGGAAAACACATTTGTAATTCCTCCTAATAGTTTAGAAAATGAATGCGAAGTAGGCGAAGCGGGCAATAAAAAAACCTGAAAGTGTTTGTTTCTGTCGATAGCTTTATATTGCCGATTATATAGGTTTATTCAATTTTGCATTTTTACGGGATTTTCTAAGAAAATGTATGTGGTTCTAGTATTTCTGGATTTTATTTTGTAATATTTATGTCGATTCATTGCGAAATGGTGGGTGTAATTTTTTTTCGAATGTATCAATGACGGTAAAATTGTCTCGAAATCATTGAACGTTGGTGTAAGGAAAGTATACGATTTTCGAATAAAACGTCAAGTATTTCGTAGTTTTTGTAATTTATCTATAGATATTGAAATATAATGTGAACTTTAGAACCGGTTCTCCGCTTTCTCTCTTTGTCTTATCTGAAATTGTTAAGTTTTTTTTCGAAAAACTGAATCAGATCCAAACGATTTTAAATATGCAATCGAAAACGTGAATATAAAAATTGTAACTCCAAATTCCTCGTGGACATTCAAAATCAATCAATAAAAAAAAAACTGGAGCAATAATTTCTCATTTTTCATTTAAATAAATTCAAAAGCAATTTAAAAACGTGATCACGCTTGTCTCCGCACTGTCATATTGATATGTTTCGTAATTATTAAAAAAACATTATGTAGCGACCTCAATTTTATATCGAGAGTCGATTACAATCGATCAGTTGCAAATCCCCGCGCTTTCAAATCCGATTTGCTCATTCTACTATTAAAAACAAAACGTCCATGCATTTTTGGTACGCAACGATTTCAAAGTAAAATTCATCATTCCAAAAACAATAAAACAACCAAGTTTTACAAAAGACCAAAAGAACAAGTGTTTCCAACTATACACTTTTTTTTATTGTTTCAATAGAGTATATACAGAAACGGCTCAATGAAACTATTCCCGAATCATTTTCCTCCGTTGTTTCTCCTCAATGATTCCGCAGCAGCAAAGAAAATTAACGTATGATTTCAAATGGCAAAATTGATCATCTGACGAGCATCGTTCGATGATGCCGCGTTGGTGCTAAATATCCAAATATTCGACTAGGATAGTTCATAAAGATATCGCTGTAATATTCTATCATTCTTCTTCTATCACGGCGTCCGTTCTGGGCACCAATTTGAACCAGTAGCCGCAATCGCAACGACGTGGAATATCCTTGTGCACCCACATCCACAGTACTGACGTCGATTCCTCTTCGCAGACGCAGCCAATAATACGGCTACCAAATGCACTAGGTACGAGGTTGGGATTTTCCTTGGTGCCAGGACCACGCATTATCGCTTTCATACAAAACGGATCCTAAAAGAAAAACAAAATTATTACCATCACTTTTATTAGAAAACTTTGCAAAACTTCGAAACAATTTTCTAGTTTTGCAAGGATTATTTTTCAATTCTCTCGTTTATTTTAACTCGTTTATTTTTTATTTTCATTCCATCGATGGTACACTTTTCGAGTTGAAATAAACGAGTTGTTTGCATTTCCAGTCGATTAAAATAAACGAGAGTTTACCGTAAAACCCGATTTTGGAGTACGAAACTTACATCATTGCCAGAAAGCAAAGCCAACATTTCTTTCCTTTCCAGGCCAGTGCAGTGATCGAAATGGTCAGCAATTTCTGTCGAAAAGAAAATCACATTTTGAACAAGTTGTCAAGAAATTCAGGAGCGAGTTCTTGTTTGACACGAAAATTAAGTGATAATAACAAAGCAATTACGTAATGAAGAAAAACGAGTACTCGAAATAGTAGTCGACATTTTTCAGGTAACGCGTGTCGTTGGTTGCGTTACGTTTTTACCTTTCTTGCCCCTCGTCGTCGTGTACATCACGGGACGTCGGACGTTGCGCAAAATAATTCGTCCGTATAACGATGCCATTTTGCCGTTTCTTGCCGAAAATTCGGTCGCTTCTTCGTCGTCTTTTCCTCCGAAAGAGCACTCTCTCACCCCGAAATACTTCGAGATAGATTCGACACAACCCGAGTTCTGCGGATTTTTCTATCTTTTTCTCTCTCTTTTAATCGACACACGTTTCTCTCTAGCGGTTCTTCTTCATTTTCTGTCCTTTACGCATGACAATGTCGCCATCTGGGAACCATTAATTTTCATTTCCCAACAAATGCTCTTTTCAAAATCAAGTAAAAAAACGTTTGTCCGAATTATTTCCATTTTTTTATTTTATTTCGGTTCTAAATGATAAACAGTCTTTATTCTTAAAATCGCCGAATATATATTTGAAAATATCACGTTGCCGCCATAGCGGCGGCCATTGTCAACCATTGCTACCAACCGCCATCGTAAAAAACGATTGGCATGCCTTTTCAGCCTCCTTTACATTTACTCCTTAGCGTGCGTAAGGTAACCTTTTTTTCCAGCCCTTCGAATTCGTAGCAATCGGTATTCCACCCTCATTTTCTCGTTTTTTTCGAACCGATTTTGTGATTACACCCGAAATTTCTTTCATCGGGAATGAATATTTTTTTAAATAGCACTTGTTCATCCAAAAAATTTCTCATAACCTAAATTCTCTGCTCTCGCTCTCGGTGTCCCTGTCATTTGTTGTTGTTGATTATTGATTGGTACTAATCGGCACCGAAGTTGAAAAATCGCGATTTTTGGTTGCTTGTGTTTTTCGGTCGAGTGTTGTGGCCTCGTCAGTGTTGTCGAAATAAATTGTGACTCCGTTTTGTTTTCAGCTGCCTCAAAATGAAGCAGATCGTGACGAATCAGACGGTAAAAATCCCCCCGAATTTGACAGTCAGTGTCAAATCACGGCTAGTCACTGTCAAAGGACCAAGGGGTGTCCTGAAACGATGCTTCAAACACTTGGCTTTGGACATTCACGTAAGTTTTTCTAACCTAACCTCACTTTTCGTAAAATATTTTCTTTCGAGCATAATATGATGAGTTTTTGGATTCCCCTTCATTTTCTTTAGAAATAAATGATAATTCCGAATCTGAATGACGTTTAACTTGCATACTTTACGTGCATGGAAAATACATCGATTTTAATAAAAATAAACCCCTTTTTTTGCAGATGGTGAGCCCAAAGCTGCTCAAGGTAGAAAAATGGTTCGGAACCAAGAAAGAATTGGCAGCTGTACGCACCGTTTGCTCGCACATTGAAAACATGCTGAAAGGTGTAACGAAAGGTTACCAATACAAGATGCGTGCCGTGTACGCTCATTTCCCGATCAACTGCGTCACCACGGAAAACAACTCGATTATCGAGATTCGTAACTTTTTGGGTGAAAAGTTCATTAGGCGAGTGAAGATGGCTCCCGGAGTCACAGTAATGAACTCGACCAAACAGAAGGACGAACTTATCCTAGAAGGAAATTCTTTGGAGGATGTTTCGCGATCTGGTAAACGCTTGATTCCTACATTCGCATTTTTTATTTGAAGTTGCGCAGAATTTTCATTGCCTATTCCTGTTTTTTCAGCTGCTCTGATCCAGCAGTCGACCATGGTTAAGAATAAGGACATCAGAAAGTTCTTGGATGGATTATACGTGTCGGAAAAGACCACAGTTGAACAAGACAACCAATAAATATTTTACAAATAATTGTTCAATCATAAATTGTTTTTCCTTCCGCCTTTTTTCTCGTTTATTAATATCTAAGTTTTTTATTAATATCTAAGTTTTTTATCCTTTTTTGGTTCTTTATAAATCTTTATAAGCAAACAAATTTGAATTTTCAAATAAGACGATTGAAAATGTGAATCGCGATTCCTAAAATCAAAATTTTTACTAAAATATACAATTTATATAAAAATTAATCAATTCGCGAAGCAGACGACGCGCGTATTCCAATGAACGCACGCGTTTTTCTCTTTCTCTTTTCAATCGGATTTGAAAGAGACGCCATGATCCAGTAAATCCAAAATGGCGGCGGTGTGATGCCGATACGTTACGTCGATCATACATTCCTACGATAATCAGATGAAACAAGAGAATTTTTTAAAATTAGTAATAATGAAAAAGAAGTCGGTTTGTTAATGAAGTGAATGACAACCGCGCGAACGTTTTTTTATGTTTGCGAAAAATGTTGAAACGAAATGTTGACGATGATGACAAGGAACCATACCAAGCAACAAAAAAATTCAAAGGACTCATTCCTCAACAAGTCGCGAGTGCCAGCGCGAATAAAAATCATCAAAATGAACCGCAATCTTCGAAGTGTCGAAATTTCGACGAATGGGGTGAAGATTTTAACGATGATGCCATGGACGAGATCGATAAAATTATTTCGCAACCATACACGCAGGTATAATTAATTTTCGATCTATTTTGAATTATTCGAAATTGACTTCTGCACTGATTTGTGACTGGGAATGGTAACAACTCATTTATTTCAAGTAAAAAATGATTGGCGCCTTTGATTTGTCTAAAATAAACGAGAGAGAATCAAAATAAACACAAGTTTACCATATTTTTTTTTTGTTTCAGGAAAATTCACAAATGAATAGACCAAATCAGGTGTGCAGGTCTGTAAACATGGAAAATACGAACCCGCGAGGTCATTCCAGCAATGCCAAAACTCCGATTAAGCCAATTTTAAAAATGTTGAATAACGGAACCGCGGCGATGTCAACCATGACGAAAGCAAATGTTCGAAATCCAGCAAACAATTCAGTCCTGTTAACTGGCCATGAGTCTTGGGCGAAACAGCAACATTTTACGAAAATACACAATTTGGAGTGTAAAAAGCCCTTCTTGAAAACGAAGAGCGACCAATCTTTCAATCATCCGAAGTTCAATTGCCCGTCGCAGATTCTGGCAGGCTCTGGCAACAACGACAGAACTATTTTGAGTTTAGGCAACGGTTACAAAGATTTTCAACAAAGTCACTTGCGGAAAAGCAGCCTTAATTCTACATTTATGCCACAAAAGAATGCTTTATCAGACAATGGGACACAAGTCAATGGCAAAGGTACATGCACAATTTTTCGGAGTGGAATTCCACTCTGAAAGATTCATCGTGCAAATGCAAAAAAAGGTTTTCCTCTGAATGTAATCTTTGTTTCTTTTTTTGCTTTTTGTGTAGATGTTGATACACTTGTGGAAGAGAATACAGAAATGTCGTCAAAACTGATCGAGAAACAGGGAGAAGCGGAAAACTTGCGAAGAATGTGCAATAATCTCAAAGTTGAGTTGCAAGAAACGAAGGCGAACAGCGTCAAGTTGCTTGAGGAAACAGAAAAGAAGCACAACAAGGAACTGGAAGATATGAACAAAAAGATGCAGGAATTAAAGACACAGAACGATTTGGAGGTTGGAGAAAGATTGTTGAATTCGTGGGAAAAAGTCTTGTCATGAATACATTGATGATTCAAAATTACAGAAATTTGGAAATCTCTCGATAAGATGCAAACTTATAGAATCTGGACATGTGAAACTGACACAGCCGCAAGCAGTAGTCTCCGACAGATCAAGGTTAAATTTGTCTGTCAATCGGTAATTCTTACTCTTTAGTTAACAATAAAAATCTTGCGATGCAAATGTACTTTTGATTTAAAGAAAAAGCTTTATGCTTTGCAGAAACGAGATCAAAAACTGTTTGAATGATTCAAAGAATTCTAGTTTGAAAATTCCAGTGTCTGACAAAGTCAAACTCAACTATCCAAAAACTTGTAAGCATCATTTAAAAAATTGTCTGGTAATGAGTGAGGATAATTCAAAAATATGTTTCACAGATTCTACAATGTTGAAGAAGATGCCTCGGACAATTTTTGACCTTTCTCTGCCAGAAAAACCACTTATGAATGTTCGAAAAGTCGAGAAAAGTGGCAGGAGGAATTTGCCAATTTTGGAAGAGGAAGAAACTCTCCGAATATTTGGTAATGATATTGTTCATCTGTTCTCATTTCAACAATGAATGATGTTATAATCAAAAATTTTATGTTTGAATGCAGAAAATCCAGAACTAGTGAAACCATTGGCGACCATCATCGACAAAAAAGAGTTGAATTTGAAATTCCATCTTTCCGATCTGGCGCTGGTCATCGGTAAATCAGAGTCAGAAATTAACACCAGGAGTACGACTTCAATTATAAACAAGGTCCGAATCTCCGGAAAATGTCCCCAAATGATTCACGATTGAAACGCGTAGTTATCGTTAACACATCGTTTTATTCGAACAGTTAGTAGCGACGACAAGGGAACTTATTTTAAACTCTACAATAGTCCTGCAGAGGATCTCGAAAGCCATGACAAACGACGACATTCGCGACATGAATGAAGTATATTTTTCTCCGGTGCAAGAAACTCCGATTGCCTACTCCAAAAATGTTTGCGATGGCGACGCCTGGTACGACGACGAGCGTGGAATCGAAGCGAGAAGATTTCTCGGCATCATGTCGCATCTGGCTCAGACCTCGACATACTTGAGCAAATACATCTCAGGAAAATCTCATCTGCTCACCGCCAATGACACAGAGTACGACGCACACATCGTCAACATGACCAGTTACGGATCGTGGAACTATAGACAACGTCTCGGGGAATTTTTGGAATTAATTCTGGAGTTCGTCACTGCTGTTCGCATTGTGGTTTGTACTGCAAAATCTACAATTTTTGCAACGAATGATGACGCATTTTTTATTGTTTTCAGAGAAGGGCTCATCAGTTCACTGGTCTTTTAAGTGCGATAGCAATGACGTTGTCGAACGCTTACAAATGCGTGAAATTTGATGCAAAAGGGTACGAGTTCGACGAAGTTACTCTAATTTTATAAATGGAAGGTTTTTTAATTTTTTTCGTGTTTTTACCCCACAGAATACACTATGTTTCTCAAATAGTCAAAGAAATCGTATTGTCGAGGCCGCTTTTACCGTGCTACGTTCCCTTGACGCAACTGCTCGAAACTTTTTGCCAGGACTCGAGCTTCACCGAAGAACTTTGCCATTTCGATAGTACGTGAAACGATAATTATTTCAAAATTGTTTGGCGGACTTGATTTTGTTCGTAACGCACAATTTTTCGAATTGCAGAAACATCTTTCGAGTATTTGCTGTCCACGATGCATATTCATCCTGGTAAAATGCATTTGATTCATTAAAAACAAAATTTTGAAAGCTTTATCGATGCCTTTATTTGAGATTTGTCATTTCAGATGGCTGCGTTTTAGAAGTTTACGTGAAAGAAATGGAACATTTTAACATTGACGCTGTAGCAGCCATTGATCTTGCCAGTTCCCTGATTTCTTTCACCTACACGATTCTTCCTCAAATCGCGGTATCTTGGAATTCGCCACTCGGGGATGAGTGTCCCGTGGCTAATCTTGTGTTCTTCATCATGAGACTTTTACAAAAATGCTCGCTCACCAACATCTGCGCTTTAGAGGCAATGAGCAGAGCTCAGTTAATGAATTCGAGTTTTTTATCCAATGACGAAAAGTTCCTCGAAGACTGGAAGAACGGGGAAAACGATTTCTGGAAAAACATCAAGCTCAAGCAAATAGGCATCATTCGAAAAGGCGTACGTTTCGTAAACTATTTGGAAACGGTCAACTCGGATTCCAAGGTCAAGAAATATCCCCTGAATTGTTTGAAATTTATTCACCAGGCGAAAAATCGGAAAGATATCGTTTTAGGGATAAGCGAAAGTGAGTGTTTTATACTCGAAAAAGTTATTAATAAAAGAGATGTTGGAAAAAGCTTTAATTATACTTTTTCAGAAGAAGCAGTACTTGATTTGGGGAACAGCCTCGCAGCGGAAAATGATGTGTTCAAGGGCGACGAAGAGCAGGGTTTCAACATGCAAAAAGATTTCAAGAAATAATTTGTCGTTGTTGACACAATTGTAAATAAATAAATGTTAAGTTATTATTCACAAAACATGTACGCGCTGTAATTGTGAAATGAAAAACTTTGTACTTGATAAAAATGGACGATGTAAATGTATTACTCGAATTCTTTCTCAGTCACTCAAATCTTCCTCGTCGCTAAAGTACTCATTTTTCTTGAAACGTTTCCGGGGCTTTGTCGTCGACTGCTCTTCAGAATCGTACTGCCCAGTGGCAACTTTTTGTCTGTAGATTTCCAGTTCCATTTTTTCTTGCTGAAATATTTTCAAAAATGCATCAACTTTTATGATGTGGTTCATTTGCGCGTGGGTCAATTGAGAAATTGCAGATGGTTTTACCTCGGATCGAATTGCCGAGCTCAGAGTTTCCAACTCGGGTTCCGAGTTGTCATTGTCGAGCGTGCTCGCGCTAACTCGAGCTTTCCTAACTCCTTCATCGCTATCGCTATCGAAATAGCTCGTGTCCAGAGGTTGTTTCTTATCCTTGTTCCTAACTCGCGCTTTTTTTGGCGGTGGTTTTCTCGTTCCTAAAGTGTTGCTAGTGCACTGATAAGACAAATGTCCCTCGCTTCCGCACTCGTAGCATTGTGTCTTGTCCGGATAATCTTTCCGCCTTATGAATTCCGTGCTTCGCCCATTGTCTTTTGCTATCGAACTTTTCACTTTGCGACCACCGATCTGTAGGAATAAATAAATGAATGAATAAATTTGACGATAATTATGTAGTGGCGAGGAAAGATTTTACCTCGGTATCATTTAGATTTTTCGCACAATTGACTGCATCTTCCGGTTTCAAAAACAAAACAAATGCGATACCTTTGCTGCGTCTCGTTTTATCCTTCACTACGGTCACTCTGAAATGCCAAAAAAAAGGTTTTGATAAGTCTGAGATTAACGAGTAATAGTAATAAAATTAAGTTTACCCACTTGACTATTTTTCCGTGAGATTCTAAAAGTTGATGAATGTCGTTGTTTGTTAATGAAAATGGCAAATTTGATATGTACACTGTAGATTTGCTCGGTACTACGCCACCACTCATTTTTTATGGGTACACAAAAATCTATTTGATGTCGACTTTGCAGTCAGCTGATCTACAGCTGATTCCTGATGTTTACGATCCCCACGCGCGCACGCGCACATGAAAAAACACCATGCTCTCTTTAAACTAATGAAAAAACGATCGTCCTGTTTTGATAATTGATTTATTTTGTATTAAAATAATTCATATCAAATAAAACATAATAAAATAATTTATGTTAATAATTTTCAAATAATAGAGTAAAAATTAATTATTTAAAGTGGACAAATTGATCTTGTACATTATTTTCCTTCATGTCTTTTTTCAATTGACTGGGTCCAGCGACTTTCTCCTTCAGATTTTGACGCGATTGCCAATAAGTATTCTAAAAACAAAACAAATTGTTTAGTAAGAGAAAAATATAACACAAAGATAAAGCGACATTCTAAGAATATTTATAATTATACTGATTGAAGCGGCTTCTTTTCTGGGAAAAAGTCAGTAATCAATCTTTGGGGAACCGATGAGTAAGTGAACTTCTTCTCGATGCTCTTCGGCATATTTCCTAGGGGCAATTCGTGGGCCACTTTCTTCAATAACGGCGTTCCCGAGACGAATGAAGGGAGTCCAATAATTAATGGATTTTCTTTCTTCAATCCAGGTTCCTTCTTTTCGGGAAGTCGTTTGTTGTCAAATTCCGTCTTCAGCATCATCTCTGCACTTCTTTTAATAGCCTTTTTGGAAATTCAATATTATTAATAATCGTCGTAAAAATTCGCATGTACAAATTGTATGTGTGTAAATAGTTACAGGTGAGAAATAAGGATTGTTGGCTACAATTTTCACGCGTTTCTCGCAAACAAATCCGACGGCTTTCTCAAAATCTTCGACGAATGCTGCGGAAGGTGCTTGGGTTGAATTATGTGGTGTCGAAATCGGCGGTCTCTCGCAGAGACATATGTCGGGATAATCGAACTGCGTATCCGAAACGTAAGGGAAGTTGACCGTGTACCACTTGATTCCATCGGCAGTTTTTGGCAGCACGTACCCGTACTGTAAAACACGTACATAGTAATTAATTTCTAGAATTCAATGCTTGCTAAATAATTACCATGCATAATAATTTATTAAATGCGTGTGAGATAGAAAATACGTGCCATTTTATTCCAATGCTTGCGGAATTCTTCGTAATTTTTCAGAGCACTCGTTTCGGGAATCCTTTTTGAGACTGATATTATTTGAGCCCGCTTCATACTGAAAAATTCAGAGAGTATATAATTATTTGAAATAGTGTCAACCAGAAATAATTTTTATACCTCGGCAAAACGTGGACCCATTCCTCGGGTAAAAATTCACGATCTATCGAACTCAGAAGACGGATTTGCAGATCGACAGATTTCAATTCTAGGATCATGTGTTGAGCTGAAAAATGTAGATTACATTGAAATTTATCGAGTAATATGAGAAAATTTTATTTTTTTTAAGAGAAAAAAGAGTTACAGTTTATTGAAGAATTTATTAGCAGTCCTTGAAGATTACGAGGTTTTTGTAAAAAATCGTGTCCCTTGATGAAGTAATTTCCCGCCAAATTCCACGATGGAGTCATTTTTAATGTCATTGTACATCGCATACATTTTTCGAATTGTGAGCGAGTCGCCGGCTTTGGGTTGCTTTCGAACTAGAAATTTCAATATTAATTTTACACACAGGGTTTAAAAAGCTTCGAAACTCGACGAGGAAAATCGTGATTGTTTAAAATAACTCACGGTCACGTTCAGTCGCTTCAAAATGTGATGTAATAGACCACTTTTAAAGAATTCCGGAGTTGTCACGATAATAAAGTTAGTCATTAAATTTGATACCGGCGCGGCGATAACTTGAGCCACTCTTTGAATGATTTGTCTGATAAAATTGAAACCCCGGAAAAAATTAATTGTATATTACACATATTCGCGTGAAAAATTTGAAGATAAAAAAATCAAATCTTACCGGCAAATGAGCGTTGGCGCATGAAAATGAGTTCTGTAAATTGGATTTTTTACTTGTTTTATGTCGAGGTCACAATTTATGCAGTAAAATTCTGCATAGTTGGGTATCGACACAAAAACTTTGCTATTTGAAGCTTTCATTTTGCTGAACTGTATTTCTGCACTTTTACTGCGGTAAATTTGAAATCGAAATGTTTAAAAAACCGTTGAGCTGCGCAGTAGAAATTTCGCACACATAAGCCAATCGCAACCGTGAATTTGTATCATCCAATCGCCGCCGTCACAAATCAGCGTGCGGGTTTTAAAATTCCCGAAAAAGGTATCGAATTCGCATCAGGCCTTTTCCGCGATTCTCATTGGTCACCCGGTTTGCGGTCGATTTGAAATGTTGTTGCATTAAATGTAGAAGTTTGTACATTTAAAATTTCTTCTTTCTTGAGGAAAATATTTATTTTTAGAAGTAAATTTTAATGATTTCTCAAGGAACAATAAAATCGATTAAGTTCAATCTTAATGCCAAATCAAAGATAAAGCGCGAAGCGCATTAAATTCAAAATTGACATCGCCAACAATTGAAATGTAATGATTCTCAGTAAAATTATTTGTTTCATTATCGAAATTCTAACTCTCCTAAAACATATAAAAAGCAAAATCTTTTTTTCCGGTAATTAAAGCCGATTTTCAATACTCGCAAATGAGAACGCGCCGGAATTTTTTTTCCTCTAATATTTAGGTTAACTTTCAGAGTTGATTTCGGAAAATCTTTTTGATAAGTCGCCAATGAATTCGTTGCCCTGGTTTGGATCGAAATTATCAAAAATATTACGTGACATTTTCAAAATGTCTACCAGCGCTATGCCAATAACCTGCGACAGCGGGTTAACTTCTACGAAAATTAACCATTTCGTATTTTTCGACCTGGAAACGACAGGTTTCCTCGATAGAAAAAACATGCCGAGGATTACGGAGCTCGCCCTTCTCGCGGTTTCGAGGGACAGTTTGGAAGCCGATGATCGACTCCCCAGGGTTTTGCACAAGCTCGTCGTCCTGTGCAACCCGAAAAAATCGATTCCCCCGATCGTTCACGGACTCACGAGTTCGTAGATTTATTAATTTTTTTATGAAAAAGTGTCCAAAAGTTCACGTTTTCATCTAAAAAAACTTCATTCGAATTTTCCAACTGAATTATAATTGCAATTTAATTTAACTTTCCCAAAATTTCCAGATTTAAACAATGAGATGCTGGAAAACGAAGAAGAATTCACAGAGGACACGCTCGAATTAATAAAAATGTTTTTGAAGCGGTTGAAACCACCGATTTGTTTTGTGGCACACAACGGTAATCGCTTCGATTACCCTTTGATATTACACATGTGCGAATTGATCAAAAAGGTATGAAATTCGATAGTATAACAATAACAAACAAGTAAATAACAAAACGATGAACTATTTTTCTATTTCAGGATTTTCCGCCAGAGATTTTGAGCATCGACTCCATTTTCTACTTCAAGCACTATTTTTCGCAAAATAATAGTCCGATAACAGATGATTCGCTGTCGTTCCCCGATGACGGTTTGGATCAAGTGATCGCTGCGCTGGGAGATGAAATTTTTTCGCCAAATCTTGATCGAGGCGACGTCAAGGTTGAAATTTCTCCTTGGCCCAATTCGCAGGATCACAACTACTCGATGCAAAAGGCGAACGAGAAAACACCCACGAGAAATCGCGTGCCCATCCGAGAATTCCAGAATCTGAGTACTCCGAGTAACTCGAAACCAAAGAATTATCAGCTAGAGACCATTTATAAATTGCTTATGAATGACCATGGTAATTCAATGCACATGGCTGAAAATGACTGTTTGGCATTGTTGAAATGTTGCCACAAAGTGCGTCAAGATTTTTTTTCGTGGGCGGACATAAATGCGAAACCTTTGGTCCAGTTTAAGATGCGATAAGAATGTGATGCTCTTGTGCGATTCGTGTCATGATTTCCAATTTTTATATACATTCATAGTCATTAGTTTTATGCAGTAGAAAATATTGAGTTCAATTGCATCCTAATTGTAAGCCGCAAGTTGATCCAAATGTATACAATTATATTTACCTGTTCATTATAATTTTTCATAAAAAGCATGCAGTTTTTGAACTCCAAGAAACTTGCGATTCGTTGTATAAATATACGAAAGTATCATATGTTGTGCTTGTTGAAACAGTGTGAAACTCTTGAGTAATTGGACGAAATTTATGGATCTCAAACTATTGTAAAATTAAACATAGGAGAATGTGAATACTTTAGAAATATAAATACAGAGAAAAGCCAAGACTGTTCACACAGAAAATATATAAGCGTATGAAAAGTATAATTTAATACATTGGCAAGTGATATTTCGTAGATAAAAAATGATGTAAGTTAAAAAAAATTAAGTGTTTTTTAATTTTATCAATTTCTGCGAATGTACGGCGACTTGTATGCAATTAATCTAATTATCGATCGCAATAGTTGAAGTATTGCAAAAATAATTGAATTCTTTCAAAATTATCTTTACGACATCAATGTTGCGATGAGTTAATAAACGAGTATTTTGAAATCTTGATTCGATTATTCCACCTGGGTACTGTAACTGAAAAAATTGATTTTTAAAATTTCGGTAAATTATATTAAAAATTATTATAATTGTCGATATTTTACCTCAATTTTGAAGAAAAAACTCATGGCGAAAAATGTTATAAATTACAAGAGTTGTTAAAAGAATATTTACAGTGTATTGTTACATCTTATAAAAATTATAAAAGTTGCGTGCACTCCATTCGATGTTTATAAAAAATAAGTGAAAATATAAAATCCTCCAAAGTTTCACGAGATAGTACACCAGCGGGAAGGCGGTTCTTCTGAAAAAATTGAACGAACAATTAAAAATAGTGCAAATAATATAAATCGAACATCAAATTTGAAAAAGCAAGAACGAACCTTTAGTTTCGGTAATGTTATTAGGAATTTGTTGAAACGCTTCATATTCCTCCGACGTCACTAAAAAAAGCCAAACACTTCAATAATCTAATCCAATTAAAAAGCGGAACAAAAACTTACGAATAATTGTCGCAATCGCATTGCAATTGTCAATGTCTTTGTACAAAGATGCGAGAATGTTTTTTATCCTACAAGCAACATTTCCAGCTTCCGCATTACTGCACTTTTCAAGTAAATTGTAATTTTTCTGCCAATAGTATGGAATGCATTTTTTCTGAAACGCCGATTGAAGTTGTCCCAGCATCTGAAATTGAACCCTCTTCTATAATTTCCTAAATTAATCATTTCTCTTCATTTTTAAATGTTCTCTTACGTAAATAAATAATTGTTTCAAAGAAACTCGTTGAAGATCGAGTTTCGCATCGTGAACTTCATGGTAAAATAGTGTTTCGATGTAGTAACTAGCCAAGCATTTCCAATTTTCTCTGTCCCGCAGTTTCTAGCATCGAATCCAAGTAAATGATTAATGCTCACAATTAAAAATTGAATTTCGTAACTGCAATACTTGGACACATACTTTCATTAGTTTTATGGCTTGTTTGACCGTCGAGTGTTTTATAAATTCCTTCTCGTAGTCATAAAAAGATGTTCTCCAATTCAAATTGTCACCCGTGTCAAGAAACGGCTTTGGCACTGCCAGCCATGTCATGTTCTACAATTAAATTAATTATGAGTCATCAAAATCGATAACGTGGAACGAAAAATTAAAAGTTATTAACTCCAATGTTCGAAAGCCTTCGATACCCAGGAATATCATTATGAAATTCCAAGCATGGAACGAAATCAATGCTCATGACATGGCTCGAATTTTGGTCTCGAACATCTATTGTGAAAGCTGGCCCACTTTTTCTCATCCGATGCAACTGAAAGAAAAGGGCGAAAAAGGTGAAATTTCAATGGTTTGTAATTCATGATTTGGTTCATTTACCTTGTAAATTTTATTGTTATTTTGAATTATTCTGCCTTGATTTTTTATCGTTTCTAACGCCTTATTCATGACGCCTTCGATCCATCGCCGGAATTTGTCCTGGTCCAGGTATCGATTTTCATCCACCAGTTTCCTTTGCAACTTCGTCCTGTAAAATATTAAAGTTTTTTAAAAACTCGTATAATTCTCTCATTTTATTTTTACCCAGCTTACTCTTTCCATTTCGGCGTCAGACTTTCCTCGGTTATTTTAATTGTGAGGTAAGATACTTTTTTCGGGCTCGGTAAAATCTGGAAAAATGATTGTTTATTGTTATTTGAGTTTCAGTACTCTTCAAGGACAAATAAAAAAACTTACGTTGCACTTGTTGTACATTATCGGCAATTGGATGATGATGTTCAAGTCGAACTCATCCGGCTTGGAAAACTTGGTTTTTTTGTAGAAACTTCCGCTGCTATTTATGCGTTTGAATGTTTTTTCGAAATCAGGATCAACGGATTTCATGTGCTGCGTTAAAATTAGTTTCACCTAAAACAACGTTTTCTTTTATGAGAAAAGATAATTATTGTAAAAGATAAAACTAAACTAACCTCATTGAGAACAACATTATGTTCTTTCACGTGTGCTTCATCCAAGCCGAGAAATTGTTTGTGAATTTTTTGCAGAACCTCGTCGTTTTTCAATTTCGGATTTTTCAATGAGTTTTCCGCGAATAGCGCCATGGTTTTGAATGGACAATCAAAGCAGCTCGGTTTCTGTCACTCTATCGCTATCTCGTTCTCACCCAAAAAGTATAAATGGAATACCAGAAATTACCCGAGTCAGCTTCCGCTGATATTTTTAGACCGACCAATGAGATTCCATGACCAACAGGACTTCGTTCAAAAGACTCGCGCAAAGATACAAAATGTTAACAATTCTTTTAATTTATTCGATGAAAATGGAATTTAAAATTACAAAAAACCAGAATTATTCCACCACATAATTTAACGCAAATATCGCAATAATTCTAAACAATTCTCAAGGACAAAGTTTCGAAAACGACGTTCGCAGTTTGTTCTTCGTTTCCTCGCTGAGCATGTCCTTGAATGGTAAAAGATGCTCCATCCCTTTGAGAACGTTGTTAATTTGTTTATCCATTTCCGCCATGGTCACCATCGACGAGTGCCGCTCAGCAATCTCCAGCCTCGGGCGTTTTTCGGCCCTTTCTTCATCGTCCTTTTCACAGCATTTATGTACAATGTCCTTCGGGTCCTTCAGCAAACAACGAAGGAATTCTTCCGAGGACTCGAAATGGGAAACATAGCTAGACGAATCGTGCATCGCGAAACACCGAAAGGCTTTCGTGATTTTCTCATCTTTTTTCACGACGTTCATAATGTGAAGGAGAAGCTCGTTCGAGCACACATTCACGAAATAATTGAAACACTCGAAAGCTTCTTGGAGAACGAGAGGATCTTTATCCCCCAAAAGACAGCAGAACAATTTCGCCAGGCAATCTCCCAGAGCCGGTTTGAAAATGGCGAACGTTTTGACGTTGTCTTTAAGAAAATGTACCGTTCGGATCCGCAAATGCGGCGGTGCAAACGACGATAACGTTATCATGGACTCCAGCATCTGAAAAACAAGAAGTTTCAGTTTCTTCTATCGATTTCAGTTCTTTCAAAATCTCATCGAGAAGAGTACCGGTTCCAGAAGATTGTTGTCCTTTTCTTCCAAGCGAGTGACGCCGAACAAAGTCCCAGCTAATTCAGACAGAAGAAAATCATCGCAATCGTCCGTTTTCGCTACGCACTCCCAAACTTTGGCCACAGTTTTCGCCATTTTCGGGTCCAGGATCACGTGCGCGCTCTCGTAAAAATTCAACAGCTTTATCTGAAAACAAAATCAACTTATTTCTTCGCATTTATTCCACTTTTTCAAGCTTACAAAGCGCTGCCAGCTTTCAACGGACGGTTTTTCCCAGAGTGCTGTGAAGGAGGTTTCAAGATCCCCGTGCTCAAGGGCCCGTTTTCTAAGCTTCGACTTTGCCCCTTCGGAAAGAACCTTTCCCAGTGGTTTCCACGCGTCCAGAGCCAAATCTTCCAAGTCCATCACGATCGAATCTTTACAATTCTCGGACAGTTTGGAATAGAGCCGAGCAATCAAATTTGAAAGCACGATGACTTCGAGGGAAGTTTCCCTTCGGGTGAGCCGACTGTATAATTTGATCAAGAATTTCGTGTGGTCGTAACGCAGCTGCTGAGAGCCGAATCTGTAAAAATAAAAAAGTCATGTACCGATCAGCCCCAAAAAACAGAAAAATGAAGAGTTTTTTGCATTTAACCTGCTCAAAAAGCACCAAACATCGGAGCTGAGTTGCGAGGACCACATTTGACCGCCGAGCACGTATTTCAAAAGGAGCTTTTCCACGGCGTTGAAATCCGCCGCGGGGACTTGATACAGGACATTGCAAATCGACACCAGAGTTGCTTCGTACAGACTCAGGAGCTGCGGATTCTCCCCTAAATCATGCGCGTTCGGGATCTTCATCTTCGCTGCGCAAAATTCTACGCACACTTGAGAACCGTACAATTGCATTATTTCCTGACTTGAACATGTTCATGTTTTTACAAATTGATCGTAATTACAGGTATCGCTATTCGAGAGCAACCGGTCCAAAATTGATCGTTCCCGCAAAATCCAGAGCCTCTGCGAATCGTAGGAAGATTTGGCCAAGTATTTCAGAACGCAGATGATCAATAAGTGGTAGCCCAGAGCGTCCTTTTCGTCCTTCGTTTCGTACTCGTGGAACACCTGCGAATCAATCTCTGAATGTCACCGCTGATACTGAAAATCTATGGCGCAAATTTCGATCCTGACCTCGACAAAACTGCCGTTCTGAATATGCGTGTTCAGGAAATGCTCGAAGTTGACGAAAACGTGGAGTTCCATTGATTTGATGACGCTTTTGTCGATCTGCAACGACTCCAGGCGAGCCGGCGAATAACTGCGAAATTTGAGAAAAATGTCAGGACGAATATGCTACAATTTGGCACGAGAAATACAAGGTGCGGTCCAAAAAGTGTTCACCAGTTCAGCTGGACCAGCAATTCGACGAAAGAAAGCAGCGTTTCGTTGTTTACGCAATTGCCGTATGCTTCGAATAATTTCTCGAGAATCTTCAACAAACCCCCCGCGTAAGTGGTGTTTTTTTCTTTGATTTTCAGCTGACGGTCCTGCAAATATATCGAACGTTAGATTACAATTTTCGGAGATTTTGAACAATTTTTGATCTCGTGAAGTGAACCTGAAGAAGCGTCTGTAATAAATCGGTCATGTCCTTGGCGATGGTCCGAAATCGTCCCGTTACTTTTTCCGCCGATTTGCCCTTGATCACGGATTCGTATTGGATTCCAAGTCTCGCGAATATTTTCCATAAAAAAGCCATGGCGTGGTAGTCGATTCCGTTCGAGAGGCTCGCCAAGTCCGCGATTTTGTCGATTACTGCGAATGGGAAATATTTTTAAAGTGGAATTTATTTTCTTGCTCAACTCTAGAATCGCGATTTATGATTTTGAATATGTTCACAGTATTTTACTATGAAAATAGTGAGTCGGTCGAACATTTACGTGAAATCGCATCATCGGAAAAATTTCTCATTCGATCTAATTTTATTAACAACTTTATTTTATTTTAATTGTTATAAGACGTGCAATTTCGAGTTTGAAAAATGGTATCAAGTCGAATAAATAAATGTATACCTCGAATTAATATGTCTGTTTCTTCAGTCGATTTGGAATCGCAGGAAACGACGTTGCTCAGCAAATGAACAAAGATTAGCAGCGACTCTTTGCACTTCGCGTACAAGCTTTTCAGCTCCTCGCCGAATTTCCCCATAAAAGCGCCATAGATACTTTCGCTGGAAATAAAATAAACATAAGAAATTGCAGTAAAACGCAGCTTCAATTTCGCGAGCTCCCACCTTTTCTTGCAATGATTAAAGATGCATTCTGTCGCTTCGAAGAAACTGAAAAGCAGAGTTTGAACCCGCAAAATCGGCACTTTGTCCTGTTTTTTCACGGCCTGAAAGCTCTTTTGCCAGCAGTCCAAAATGGACCGACAAGTTTGCAGTTTATTCCCGATTTGGTCCTTGTTTTCCAGCGCGTTCGTCAAGTTTTCGCAAATCTCATCGATGCCCTAAAAAGCCGATTAATTTTTCGGCGCAAAAAGATCCGGCTCGAAATAAATGACATATGTAGAACGTTGATGAACGCTTTCAAGTTTTCGGCGTAAAATTAGTTGCCCGAGTTACCTTGGAGAGTAATTGACGAGCGCTGGGCAGAACTATCAAAAAGATCAGCTCGTCAAACGAATCCACCGGGCAAATAGGCAAACATTCGTTCAACATTTTTAGCAGGCTTCGAACTTTTAGATCGAGATTGGCACTTTTCAAAGTTTCGTGCAGGGAACAGTTCGTTAAGAAAAATATGTTCAAAGGAAAACGATCGTAAAAAAGATGATGAAGTTTCCGAAATTGTCATTTTTACGAGGGAAAAGGATATTTGTAATTTCATGGTCCATGTTTCGATGTCCATTGGCTGCGGCTGCGAAGACATCTTCAAATCTGAAACGGAACAATCGAATTGATTAGAAGAATCTTCCGAGTACCATTCGATAAATTCCCGCGAATAAACGAGTTCGTGACTCGGTTAATTAGACAAGCATTTTCATTACATAATCTCTGGTAATACGCTGCAAGATAAAAGTTTTTGGCAATTCTCTCTGCGGAAGTACATGATCGGTTCTCATGTATTTCCTCGAAAACTGTCGAATAGCGCACGGTGCCTATCAGATAACAGCCCGTTTCGGCGGCTTTCGTTTTAATGAGTTTTCTTCATTCCAAAGAACTTTGCGTTCGTCCTATCTTTCAAATTCTTCGCTCGCTAATTAAACCAAAAAAGTTGCATTTCAATCGATCCCTTGCTCAAAGATTTCAGCCATTCGGCGAACATTGGTTCTTCGCGCAGAGAAAAATTCTAAAAAATTTCAAAAATCAATGACAAAATTGCAACGAAATTCGACGAAATCCAAAAGTCCATAAAAAATAACATATTTCGAAAATCGGCCAAAAAATATAATTCGTCGAGTAAAAATTCATCTTCCGAGTAAAAATATCAGAATCACATTTCCACCTATTTTTCTGCTGAAAAAAGTGCTAATTTTGAGCGAGATTGTCTCCCCAGTTCGAGCTGAAAAATTGCCTCGTTCGAGTTGCTGTGAGAGAGAGACAAAGATAAGGGATGAGGGCGATTAAAATGATCGGCTTGGCAATGCCATGGCAACTGCGGACAACAAGCTGTCAGATGATAGGTAAAGTTTTGATCAATAACAGGTGACTACGAGAGTTGAGTAGAGTTCACCCTCCAGAAGTGGGGGCAACCCTGTACTTAACATTTCAAACTTCCAAATTGAATCGAAAATCTTAGCGTCGAGTTGAAAAACAAAATTCCGGAACAACGAAAAGAACTTTCCTCCCAGCCGAAACTTTTTTAATTTCATGCCGGAAAATCATTGCATTTTTCGTAGAGCTTATCAAACATCGAAGTTTACCAAAGTTACGGACAGGAATGTTCTTAAACGCTGTAACTTGTTACGAATCGTTTGTGTTGGTGAGACAAGGGGTGGTGGTAGTAGTAGATATGAGAGAGCAATGGATGGAATCCAGCGAGTTTTCGGAAAGTTAGTCAGTCGGCGTTCGCCGGCAGCTCGGCATGCTCGTGCGCGCTTTTCGCCTTCATCTAGTTTTCTCCGTAGCTCGTTAAACTCTCTCGACCGATTGCCACGCGTAAGACTTTCCCTCGTCACCTCCGCGCTTCAAAACTTCCAACTCCATTCGAAAATCCAAGCTTCGTCCTGGCTTTTCGCGGGGTCGACGAACTCTCGTAGCTCGATTCAAATTTCTTTTTTCTTCTCCCATCAGGATGTGATGGTCCCAGAAAATCATCGAAAAAATGTTGACGTCGCGACGCTCCGGGCCAATCAGGCAGTTTTCCCTGCAGCAGCCGCCTCCTCGCCTCCAGCAGATCCGTCGCCAGAGATCGGCAGATGACGGAGAAAAGATTCAATCCCGTTCGAGGTTTTGCGCCATCGTCAAGTCCGAGAACGAGCGGCCCAAAGTGCGCATCGCCTGGGGCGAACGGCCAAAGTCCGGAGAAAATGAAGAAGACCAGGTACGAATAGTGGCTCGCCAGATACCGGGAAAGTCGCGCTCTTCGGCGACGAAAAAAGCCGTTTTCCAGAAGTCGGCTTGCCTCGGGGACAAACCCAGTATTTTATACTCGCACCAAGAACTGGCCGAGAGGCTGCGACTGGCTTGGAAGCAAAGAGAAGAAAGCAAATCGAACATCGACATTTTTCTGGCGCACAACACGGTCGAGGATGGCTCGTTCCCCGCGTCGTCGAATCCTCTTTTGCCGCAAGAAACGAGTGAGCAAATTCGGAATACCGGGTACGAAGAATCGGACGGGGATGACGCGGAAGAAGAGAAGGAGAACGAGCATGAACTGCTGAAGAAATCGATGGTAACTTTAAATCTCTTCCAGTTCCTTAGGGCGGTTTTCACGAAGAATTCTTCCATTTCCAGAGTCTCGAGGATAAAAAATACGATAGGAAAAAGGAGACGATGAGCGACTTTCCGAAATCCAGTAAAACGAATGCGGAAATGCCGGAAATGTCCTCGGCGAAATTGAAGCGAGCGGGATTTCAGAGCGGGCAAAACAAGGCTTTCGTGGGCCCGATAATCGAGAGATTCCCGAAGGCTTCGGAAAACGTGAAATACGAGAACGCGGTGGAGACGAAATTGAGAAGAACCGTGTGTTCGGCGCCGCCTCAGCGTCGATTAATCGACGACGGCGCTAATCGCGCAAGGGTCGACATCGTGATTGACGCCCCGTGCATTACGAAGAGCGATTTTCCCGATAAACCAATTGAGGAGAAGGATACGATGTCGGTGGTAACGACCGGCGATGAGCAGCCTATAAAAAGCGCCATTTCCAATCGCTCGATTAAATCAGCGCCGCTGAAAAGGCGAATCAAGAGCGGCAAGAGACGGAGCTTTTCTATCGGGGCTTCCAAAGACGATGGAATTAACCGCTCGAAAAGTCGAGGGGGTAAGATTCCTTTGGAAGCGAAGGTCACCGACGTCGTTACGATGGTATCTTTGATCAGCTCCGCGGACAGCGAAAGCGACACGGAGGAACACGCTGATGATAAACTCATTCACGAATTGAGAAACAAATTGCCCACCGCGCCCATTATCAAATCCTCGGCGAGACCGGTGATCAATGGTTACAAAAAACCCGTGAAATCAGGTACTTTTCATCGGATTTTTTAAAATTGAATACGTTAACAACAAAACACCCCAGAATACAGGAAAAATGCATTTTTTTGAAAATACTACAACCGTTTTATCTTTCAGTCTTAAAAACTGAGAAGAAAAGAAACGTCTTCATGTAATTAAATTAACGTAAAGTTCTAGCTATAAATCAAGGGTCGAAGTACGCGAGAACAGCGCAATGCACATTCCCCAAAGGTAAATTCCCAAGACCGTGAAGAGGTCACGTTATTAATTGGTCTGAGGTAATCAGCGAAGACGCGACACGCAAAGTACGAATTCCTCGGATAATTCGAACGCTTAGTACCAAGAACTAATTTCCCGGATGACGAAACTTTACGGACGCTTTGATCGGCGCGCGTCAACGTTAACGGGAGAAGCCGTTTCGGAATTAATTCGGCGCGTTGTCATTCCGAAGTTCTTGATCGCGGATGAATTTCGAAAAGTGATATTCGAGATTTGCGACGGGGGCGACGGAGGAAAGATAACGCGGATATGATAGTTAATGGATACATTCGGAAAAATCAATGTAATGTAACTGGCCTAGTTTTTAGGCAAAGCTCGGCGAGCTTGCCAAGATCGAAGAAACCGCTATCGCGAAACGACGGTGGGATGAGTGAGCCGTCGTTGTATGCTTCAATAGACAAATCAAATATTCGAGTTTGAGTACACTGCACCATTAACCCTGATTGCGCGGCTATCGTAGCTACCCTGATGCCAACTTTGCTTAATGACAGTCATTTCGCGAAAAGGAGTCAAGGATAGGAACTCCTTCATTTCTTGGAGTGGGATTCTCACTCCAAAAGAGTGAAAATGGCGTTGATCCGATTAGAGTGAGGTGTTTAGAAAGAGTGAAAATATCGCTACTCAAATTGGAGTGAGTTTTCCATTCGAATTGAGTCCCAGTCTTTTAGAGTGAAAAACTCACTCCGAACTGAGGGTCGATATTTAGAAAGCCGATAAAATTTAAGGTGGATCGATACTTTTCTTCGATCGTATATAAAATTATGAGAAAAATACACGTTACAGAAGAAGCATTAAACTTTTATTGTCCAAATTTTTAGAAAGATCTGACGTCCAGATTTTTCAAAATTAATTATCAAAGTTGGTAACTTTTACATGGCGCGTATAGGCATTTACCGCAAAACAACAAGATATCGATTTTTGTTCGTTATTTGCTGTGTACTCACGCGAACAAAAATGTGATGTAGTTATGAACTAATGTACTAGAATATTGATTTTCAAGAAAAAATTAGAGTCTGGCGTGC
>JABFQM010000996.1:0-25617 GCA_022816865.1 Zelostemma sp. ZL-2020
GTACATAAAATATGAAAGTATTCTAGTGATTAGTAACGTATTATTTTACGAGTTATATGCGACAATTTGCGCTTTTCCCATAAGAACGCATGTAACATAATGAAATGTTATAACTTTTGAATTATTTAGACAATCTTTCTGAAACTTTGCATGGCGTTTAAGAATATTACAAACATCTATTCTGCCGAGTTTCATCAAATTTTCGTGATTCTGAATGTTTGTCCAATACATCCTTAAATATCGAACAATTCAATGAAATATGAATAACCTGAACAACCCGGCAGTTATATTTGGCGCTGCATTCGATGTATCCACATCTCCAATGTTTGCGTACGAGATTAACAATATCTCTATGTTTCATCCCCGAAGTGATGGCAGAAGGTAGCTTATCTTGCTTATTGCCGACGACTAATAATGGAACCCCTCTCATGTCTCGCGCCTCGTACATTTGTTCACGTAGCATTTTCAAGTACTGAAAACCGACGAAACAATAGAAAGAACAAGGACTTGAAAGCTCCGCAGAAATGAAGTTTTCGCATTGCACCGCGGAGCAGTTATTCCGAAAGTACGGATTAAGAAACACTTCTTGATATAGGTCGCTTTTCAAAGAGCTGGAAATCGATACCCGGAATGAGACTCTGAAACATTTTTTTTCCTCGCGAATCGAGCACCCCTGAAAGCGGAAAAATACCGCAAAAGCCAGAAAAAATCGAAATTGATAATCGAGTACCTGAAAGGTTTCATGATTGCTGAGATCGAATACAAGGACGTAGGCTGTTGCGCTTCTGAGACCATAATATCGAAAATCGGTCCACTCCAGTTGCGAGCTTACCGGAAAGTATGGAATGCTTGGCAAATCAGTGATTTTCAGCTCGTACAATCTGTCGTCGAGTACTATACTGGGACAGAATGTCTCGCGTCTTTCGGTGGTTTTGTATTCTTCGGAAAATTCACTTCGAACGAATTGCTGTAAAATAAATAAATGTTTTAACGGCAAACAATTTGTGAAATGATTACCAGAGAGTTTTCTACTTTTTAAATGACTCTGGTTCAAGCCGTGTACTGAGTTCTAAGAGTTGCTTGAAACGTAATGAGAACTAGGTGAAGTATGTAACCCAATTCTGTTTGACGTACCCGAATTATAGCCGTTTTGCCAACTTGAGGCGCGCCGAGAAATACTACTTTTATACGATCCAGACTGTCAATGGATTCTCGAAAATCTCCCTTAAAGTTGCACTTTTCTGTACTTATGTGTTCTATCGTATCGTCAAGTTTTTTCTCCAAATAGTTCAAATTTAATTCTACGTACGTACAAATACACAAAAGCATTGCATTAGGTATCTATGGATTTTATCGGTCGTTTCGAAGTTTCCGACGACGAATCAGTCGCCGCAACTTCGAAATGACCCACCGGGTTTTGGCAATGTTCCGCGGATTCAAAAGTCACTAATTCTATCTATTCTATTACATATTTGTATTTACAATCGAACTTTTCTTCTCCAAATCTACACTGATGGGAAATAAATAAACGATAGCAAGATATCGTAAAAAAGTCGATAAATAACGGCACATCTAGATTTTGGAAGCCGATTATCGAAGTATTCGGAACTACTGATCAATGGAAGAAAAACTAAACAAAACGGGAAAGTGTGTTTTTGTAACATACGTCTAGTGCAAGGCATAATATATTGATCACTTCACGTTAAGCTCCACTTCACGCGGATTTCATTGGCGAAAAATTGCGAGTATCAAATAACATTTTAATACAAAATATGCGTTTCTGAAATACCCGAGCGTTCCAGGGTAAGTAAAAATCGCAACGAACGTGCTCCGTCAATATTTCCTGAAAGCGTACTGTTTCCTCCCTATATCGTACTGCATTTCACGCTGAGATTGTCGCGCAACTGCGCAAGCTCAAGGATATTCGCATCCATCGTCTTATTTCGCGACGAAAAAAAACCCACGAAATCAATGCAAACGTAAAAACGGA
Source organism: Zelostemma sp. ZL-2020 (assembly GCA_022816865.1). NCBI lineage: Eukaryota > Metazoa > Arthropoda > Insecta > Hymenoptera > Platygastridae > Zelostemma > Zelostemma sp. ZL-2020. Next base: position 1,991 of record JABFQM010000996.1, read on the forward strand.
TAAAAGTAACGTTTGCGGGTGCGGAATGAAGAAATTGCTGCACAGCGATATTTGTATTTATTTTTTCAAACGTACCAAAATTACAGAATCAGTACATGCTTTATCCGCTTTCTTATCGTCTGTGGTACAGAAAGATTGAGCAACATTTGTTTGTACATGCCTTGTTTTTTGGGTTGAAAAATAATTTTCGGAATATGTTAGTACAGATATCGCGAATTCACAAAATATTAACGTATCTGCAACTTTTCTTAGTTGGTATTCGTGTTGACACATGTGGTGGGGTGTTTTTGTGTGAAATTAAAAAAATTACATGCAGTTACGTTAATATTACATACTCATTAATCGATTAAATTATCCATACAAATATATTTTACATGTAACATTTTACGTTTTGCGCCAGTAAACTTTCATGGTCGAGTTCGCTCGAAATCGAAACTTTATATTATCGTGTTTGATCAAATCGTTTCCTGGCGCAATATATGATTCAAAAATTTACTATCATGAATAGCTATTACGGAAAACTCATAAATACTTCGATTACTAGGTAATTAAACGAATTTGAACTACTTTTTAAATGTTATATACATATTTATAATTTTTCTATGCTTCTTCTTTCGGAAAATCATAGGTTTTTTGGGAATAAATGCTATCGGAAAAAAACAAAAAATTATGAATTTCAGTCCTTTTGGTCACAGTAGTAAATAAAATATTGAAACTACTCGAAAATGAGGGTTTTGCTGATTTTCATAGAATTGACGTACAGAAACTGTGCGGAGGAATATTTTGTTGGACAAAAAATACGTATAAATGTGTTATATCTGAATAATTGAAGACAAAGAATCCAATTCTAAATATTTTCCCTATTAAAAATTTTATTTTATTAAAAGGACAATCCTTGTTAAAAATACTTTTTACGAACATCTTCACGTAAATAAAAAATTTAGTTAATCGAATGATAAAATCAGAGAACCAAATTTAAAATTTTTTTATTCGAATCCACCGTTTTTGGGTCGAGAAAAGAAGTGGGAAATAAATTTTTATCCATTTCATGCAGTTCGTAAGATTCTAAAAATATGATGAAATCGATTTCGTGTAGGTACTCTTACAACTTTTTAAAAATAGAGTCTCCAAAGGGATAACATTTGAAAAAAAAATAATAATAAAAATCGACCCTTTTTCAAAACATTTCATTTTTTTTTAGTAGTTTGTAAATCATTAAAACTTTACCAACAATAACAAAATGCAGCGCTGTTTCGGCCCATTTTACGCTGCCGTTTCATTAGCGCAATATTTTTTTCTACAATTTAAATATTAAATTTTATATAACGTTGGAAAAATGCCTGCCCGAGTAAATGCAAAACTCGACATTTTCATCGCTGGCGTAAAAAGGATTTTGTAGCAAAAATGTGCAACAAGATATTTTCTCGGCATAACAAAATGTTTTGTTAATGCAAATTTCGGTAAACAAATTTTTCGTTTCTATCACTACAAAATTATTGGAGCTTATTTATCAATGACAAACTCATTTTCCATTATCCTAAGAATTATCAAATAATTTGAGATAACGTATTAAAATCTAATAAATACATAAGGGGTAATGATGTTCTGGTTTAAAATGAATTCTAATTGAAAATTACGAATTGTTCATTTTCTACAAATACGAAATTGAAAAGTGTGAAAATGCACCCTGGCAGTTTCGAAATTACGGTCATTTTCGGTCAAATTTGGGCAAAGTACCAAAAAAACCCAGATTATAGTACCTAAATAATACCCGATTCAATATTTTGCGGCATTCCAAACCGCCGGGGTTTCCATCTTTTCCAAGTTTTCCGAGCCCATTTTCATACACTTCTAAAATTCGAAAATAAGACCTGTAAATTTGACCTAATAATTCGTACTTTTTCAACTTGTAAAACGCCTCCTCGTTACTAAACAAAATAATAATGAACGACAACAAAATAACTTGTAGTTCCAACTTTGAATTTTCCTCGTCCCATAGAATTTACTTCAGTTGCACCAACACCATGAAATATGTAACCACAGCTCCCAAGACCTACCCAAAATAAATGAACAATTTCAAAAAACCTTAAATAATGCATAAAACCTAAAAACGATCCAATTAAACAAGCAAAGTTTTCATACCGACGCGAACAAATCCAGAGACACCGTAAAGAACTTCGCACCGGAAATCGACATAGCTTTTTGACACTGCTGACACACAATTTGTACGAAGGTTTTCGCCTCTTCGGAACCATCGTACCAATGGCACGAATATGCGGCTTCCATAACCGACGAACTCTGTTCATCCCACGAAAAATGGTTTTTACAAATTCAAAAACATCGATGAAAAAAAAGCAACCAAAAATCTCGAAACTCACCTCTTCAATCAAACGATTCCCAAATATGCAGAAAAGGAAAACTTGCCCCAAAGTGTACAAAAGATAGCCAATCACAGAAGCCGCGTAAGTATTGACTTTATTGACCTACAAAAGTTGGAAGTTTCGATTAGTTTGCAAATTCTGCGCGATACCGGAAGTATCGACGGCGGATTTACCTTCGTTGCTTGATAAGCGAGAAGAGTCAACGTGATGGTCGTTGTCAACATGTGGAGCAACAATGCCACACCATAAGCGTCCCCAATGGCTGTTACCAATCTAGAAAAAACATGAAAACCACGTCGAAAAATGGATTCCATTGCTTTAGTTTCTTTCCATTTCAGCGAATTTCGTTCATCGTTTATTAAACAATCCACGCAACCAGATTATAGACGAATCAATACTTTTCTACATGCTACAAAAATTGTACAACGTGAATTTGCGTAATCGGGACGTTCTATTTTTCAACATTTATTAAGTACGTGGAAAACTAAGTTGGATTCGTTTTTATTTTGACGTTGTGTTACGATTTATGGAGTTTCTTGAAAACCCATGCTTCTGCGCCGCAGTCGATATAGAGCTATCGTATAATAAATAATTTACGATCGTGAGAACGTATTCACCTGCGGATTTACGCTTTGTATGACCGTCTCTAGTCAAGTGTACAGCTATGCGAGCAGTCTTTCTTGCTTCGAGACGTTTGCCTTTGGCATTGCCCTAATAAATGTCCATAATATTGCTATTTCGCGATGTCAACATATTTTGATCATTCGACTAAATCACATCGCAGTTTCCAGTAGATAAATCGCGTAGCGTAAAATAAGATTTTATCATGTTTTCAACGAGTTCTAGAAAAACAACGTTTTTGGAGTGCAGACGACATGAAAATTTTAGAAGCCGGTATAAATCTCATGAAACATTCATTAATCGTAACGATCGCGGGGAAATTTCGATTGACGTCAAAATGAAAGTTCATGTAAAATGCGAATCGAATCGAACGTTTTTATACATTGATCGGCGCGGCTAAAGAAATGTACTTTTAACCAGTTACAAAAGTCTATTGAATAGCTTATTATCTGATCACCAAAGGACATTGTTTCAGTTTTAATACTTGAACGAATAAAACCACGAATTTCAAACACCAAATCATTTGAGAAGGCAAAAAAATGCAGGAAAACAGGTTTCAAATAAACATTGAAACGTAGGCAAAGAAATTACGAATGGTTATGCGCGAATCGAACAAAACTTTCGTAACAAGGTAATTTACGAATCAATAAGATCAAACTTTCAGCATTTCACGTGACGTGGTTAAAGATGTACCTATACCGCGCGAATAAAATTAATTCAGTACAGTTTGCTGAATGACAAAGTCCCAGTTCGTGCAATTTTGGAATCGAAAAGTCATCGATTATCATCTCAATGACTGTAAAATTTAGCATGATCATCAGCCGAAATTCAAGATGATACGGATCCTTACCTTACGATATGTTTGTGCCTTTCCACCCAGTACTTAATGGCACTTCTGACAAGCATTTCTTGCTTTCTGGTAAGACCGTTCGGATTCGCATTCATACCATCGTAACCCATGTCCCCATTAGTCCTAAACGTTGAATAATCTTGCTGGTTGTTATACACTCCCTTCAGATCAAGGTTCAGCATGTTATCATTAGATGGTTCAGGCGGAGGAATATTCCCATTGGTCCCTTCTCGTAAATGATCGTCACTTCCAGCCTATTCAACATTGTATGAATATAAATCAGAAGAAACCTATCAAAATCAGGCTGAAACCTGATGAATCATCCACAAAATCTTCTGCAAGTTCTGACTGATCATTGATGACTGACCTTGAAAAGTTCTCCACTATGTGGAACGACGCTATCCAAGGTAGCGCTGAGCTCCATCAGAGGTTTCAGAATGTGCTTCAGATGCTGCAATTGTTCGCAAGCGAAAAGCAGCCACGAGCAGAAGAGGACGTCCACGGAATTGGCGTCCGTCATCGTGACGAGTAACCAGTACAACTGGAAAACCAGCGTCAGAACATGAGCCATTCCATGGGATGCGTCCCAGGGATAGTAAGATTTCAGCATGAGCCGTGGAATCTGTAAAAGATCTTCGTTAGAGGAATCATGGGAGATTTCAAGGATCTTTGAACTCGCCTCGACAAATATGGAACCGTTGGTCTCCGGATCATGCAATTCTTTAACGGATTCGCCGACGAACGTGATTGCCGTCCACGATGTGACGGTAGCAACCGTCCCGGCGCCAACCATAAACAGCAAGCGCCGCATTTTCGTCACTGCGATGCTGTGGAACCTCGCGTTGCTCTCGGCAAACAAGGGATGGCTATTCGGATTGTTCCAATTAGCGAGCGTCCTGTAAAACATTTTGCTCCTCAGCGCGAAGTAAACGAGTTTTATAATAGCGTGAGTAAAGAACAGCATCGTGATCGTATTCGCCGTCAATTCGTCGACATCTTCCTTGTCGGCGAGCATATTAATCCCACAAAACGCGAATTGCATAAGGATCAATCCCAAATGGACCTGAAAATCATTGTAAAATGCGCAATAGTGTTCGCGAATCGCGAGGTATCGATCGCAATGATTCGGTTGATTGTACTTACGAAGCAATAGATTTTGTGCATCATTTTCATGCCGTCGTTGTAATAATTGAACATGAAATGACCACTGATTTGCATAAGTCTTATATTGGGTAGCAGGTCGGTGACCAAACCCTTTTGCTGTGGCTTCATCATCTGTTTACGTCGTCAAAAAGCATGCGTTAAATTTTAATAAACATTTACCATTCGGCGAATTTGTAGAAGCAATTCAAGAAATCTAATCGATAAATTTACTGTGCAAAGTAAATAATTCATCCCGAAGTTCAGCGGCTATGAAAATGTATGAAAACGGAATGATTTGGAATTTTTCGAATGCCAGCTTTACCTTGAAAAATTAGTTGATTATCCACGAATGCATGAAAAGTATGAAAACTTATTTTCCCGCTCCTTTTTTTCGCGGAGAAAAAACTTTTGTAAAGGCACTAAACACTACAACAATCGCGGTTTTTTAAATCCTCGCGAAACGAATTTAATCTTGTTTTAATCGAGTATTGAAAATTATTATTGTTTGATTTGCGTGGTTTGTATTTTTTGGATTGGAATTAATTGTTGTCGTTAATTGTAAATAAAAAGACTCGGCGAGGAAGCGTGTGCGGTCACATCCGTCGCGTGCCGTTGAAACTATCGCATTAATTCTCGTGCCCTTTTCGCTTTTTAATCCATTATGTTTAATACACCTGCGGAATATCTCCCTTCCACGTTAAAATACTCCCTACTTATCGAATAATATCAAACGTGGACCAATATCGACACAGTGATATCGCGCAGACGTGCCAGTGTAATACTAAACATTACAATCAGGGAAAGAAATGTACAAGTAAGCATTTGCTACCCCGTGCTTGCTATACACCGTCTCAATAATTAATCATCTTGAGCGAACGCGCGCATCAGCGCATTTATCGAAATATCGAATAAATTCCTCTCGTTCGGATTTTCGTCAAAAATGCGTTTATTTTCCATGTCGATTCACTTCCGTTGTTATTTTGCTTGCTAACAAACAGCTTGAAAAAGAAATAAACCAAAAGTCCCGTCTCTTGAAAGGTCGAAAAGTCGTAGTTATCGTAACTTTCCTTTGCGTCACGATAAAGACGATTTTAAAAATTCAAATATTTTTCCCGCTCGTCACGTGACTGGTAGCTTCTACATGACGCCGCCGGCGAAAAACGGAGAGTCTTGAAACTACTTGACTGCGATGTAATTTGAGGTTATGTGGGATTGTTTTTTTACTATCTTACTATGTAAACAAAACAATATTTATAATTCGAGAAGTAAATTGCATACATTCTAATCACAGACTATTTCGCCTCCAGCGACATAGCATTTAATAATGGTAAGTTGAGTTTTCAAACTTTCTAGTATTTTAAGGCGTAAACATCGGAACCGTAATTCTTGTTGATTCCGTATTTTTTTATTGCATAATATTTTTATCGTCAACGCTAATGATACCTGCCATAACAAATTGCAACCATTTTCGTGCTACAATCCGATGTTTCCATTTTTCACGCAATTTCTCGTTTTAATTACAAACTCGATTTTTCGTTTTTTTCGGCGATCGATGCTACGTTTGTAATTTTCCCAAACATATGTAAGCCAACGCAATGGAATCAGAATCATTAAAAAACGTATTTAAAATATTTGCCAGCAACTTTCGAATTGCAAAACACGTATTTTCACCCACCTAAAATTGTTTCTTGCTTTAGGTACAAATTCTTTCAAGGAACTGCCCAAAATGTAACTAATCTTCTGTAAACGTTCATCAACACACCGAAAAGCTTCAAAATGCCAAGAGCGCTGGTGCAGCAATTCGTGGGAAGATTAAAATCCCGGAACGATGACGTACGGAACAAGGCGGCGCGCGACCTCTGCCTCTACGTCAAAACAGAGTTGCGCGAAACGTCCCAGGACGAGATCACGTCGTTCATGGACGAGTTCAACCACCACATCTTCGAAATGGTCTCCGGATCCGACATGAACGAGAAAAAAGGCGGCATCCTCGCCATAGTCTGCCTCATCGGAGCCGACGTAGGAAACTCAAACACGCGCACCATAAGATTCGCCAATTACCTCCGCAACTTGTTGCCTTCGAGCGATGTCGGGGTCATGGAACTCGCCGCGAAAACCGTCGGCAAATTAGCCCTAGTTTCCGGAACACTCACGGCGGAGTACGTAGAGTTCGAAGTAAAGCGAGCGTTCGAGTGGCTCGGAGGCGACCGCAACGAGGGGAAAAGACACGCTGCGGTTCTGGTACTCAAAGAACTCGCGGTGACGATGCCCACGTACTTTTTCCAGCAAGTCTCCTCGTTCTTCGAGCTCATATTCAACGCGGTGCGAGACCCGAAGCCCGTGATCCGGGAAAGCGCGGTCGAGGCTTTACGAGCAGCTTTAGTCGTCACGGCGCAGCGAGAAACCGCGAAGCAGATGCATAAATCCCAGTGGTACAAGCAGTGCTACGACGAAGTGGTCTCGGGCTTCGAAGAAGTTTGCACGAGGGAACGAGGTTTCAACCGAGAAGACAGAATCCACGGCTCGCTCTTAGTCTTGAACGAGCTCCTCCGCTGCAGCAACATCCAATGGGAAAAAAACTACGAGTCCTTGATGGACCGGCTGAACTGTTCGAGTCGCCAAAACGACAACGAGATCCTGTCCCTGATGCCGCGCCTGAAAACCGTCATCGGGCCCAAATGGTCCACGAAGCACATCCCGGAATGTAACTCTCTGTACCCGGTGCACGAATCCGGTGGTTGTCGTAGTTTGATGCTAGAAAAGCTGAACGACCTGAACGGCGACATCACGAGCCAACGAATGACCCGGAATCTCCACATCCATCACGCCTTAATGACCTTGTTACCACGATTAGCAGCTTTTAATAAAGACAAGTTCATCAAGGACAATTTAAAAGAATGCCTGACGTACTTGCTATCAACTTTACGAGGTCGGGAAAAAGACAGATACGTGGCCTTCACGACGATCGGTTTAATCGCAGTCGCGGTGGAAGACGCGATCAAGCCCTACCTCCCGAAAATCATGGAGGTCATAAAAAGTTCCCTCCCCCCGAAAGAAACGCCGGGCAAGAAGCGCAACGCGTCACTGGAGCCCGCGGTTTTCATCTGCATTACCCTGCTAGGTCACGCGGTCAAGCAGACGATGACGAACGACGCGCGGGAACTCCTGGAGCTGATGTTGGCGACGGGGTTGAGCCCGATCCTGACGACGTCGCTGCGAGAGCTCGCGCACAGCGTGCCTTCGCTGAAAGCCGACATATCCCAAGGTCTTCTGAGGATGCTGTCCCAGGTCCTCATGAACAAGCCTCTTCGGCATCCTGGGGCGCCCTGGAACGCGACGAGCCCGATTTTAGCATCCTCGCACATGGACGTTGACGTGCCTTCCACGGTCCTGGCGCTTCGCACCCTTGGAACCTTTAATTTCGACGGGAATCCTTTGTTACAATTCGTCCGCAGATGCGCCGATCATTTCTTGACTTCCGAGCAGACCGAGGTACGCCTCGAGGCCGTGAAAACGTGCTCCAGGTTGCTACGTTTGGCTTTGAATCAACCAGGGCCGACGGTGAACAACACCGTTTCCATGGTCCTTGGTAAGCTTTTGATCGTAGGTATCACTGACACGGACCCGGATGTTCGGTTCTGGGTTCTGGCGTCCTTGGACGAAGCCTTTGACATTCACCTGGCGCAAGCGGAGAGCCTTACGATCCTCTTCGTCGCGATGAACGACGAGATGTTCGAGATCCGAGAGATGGCGATTCGCACGGTTGGACGGCTGAGTTCGATGAATCCCGGGTACGTGATGCCGTGTCTTAGGAAGACGCTGATCCAGTTCCTCACGGAACTCGAGCATTCGGGGATAGGCCGGAACAAGGAACAGGCTGCGAGGATGCTGGACCACCTGGTTGTCAGCGCGCCCCGGCTTATCCGGCCGTACATGGAACCAATTCTCAAGGTCTTGGCCCCGAAGCTCAAGGAACCCGAGCCGAACCCTGGAGTGGTTCTTGCTTTGCTGCGCGCGATCGGTGACCTTGCCGAGGTCAACGGCACCGAGATGCAGCAGTGGATGCCGGAGCTTTTGCCGATCCTTTTGGAGATGCTGGCGGACGCGAGTTCCCCGGAAAAACGGGGCGTCGCGCTCTGGGTCTTCGGGCAATTGGTGGAAAGCACGGGACACGTGGTGAAACCGTATATTCAGTATCCTTCGTTGCTCGATGTTTTGATCAATTTTTTGAAGACGGAGCAGCAGCACGTCATCCGCAGGGAGACTATTAGGGTCCTGGGACTTTTGGGCGCGTTCGATCCTTACAAGCACAAGATGAACCTTGGACAGATCGATTCTCAGCTGGATTCGCTCGCTTCCATGGCGGATATTAAAAGCGACGCGGAGACGAGTCAGGATTTAACGACGAGCGAGATGCTGGTGAACATGTCCTCGTCCACGCTCGAGGAGTATTACCCGGCGATCGCGATTGCGACTTTGATGAGGATTATTCGGGATCCCACGTTGTCGCAGCATCATACGATGGTCGTTCAAGCGGTTACTTTCATTTTTAAGAGTCTCGGGATCAAGTGCGTTCCTTACATTTCGCAGGTACATGGAATCCGAGAATTTATGCTTTGTTTTTGGAAAGTCGAGGTTTTAACGTTTCCTGCTGATTTTTCCAGGTGATGCCGAGTTTCCTGAACGTCGTGCGATCTTCCGACGTCAATTTTCGGGAGTTCCTTTTCCAGCAATTGGCGGTGCTTATAGCGATCGTGAAGCAGCATATAAGGAACTACCTGGACGACATTTTTAACCTGATCAAGGAATTTTGGACGGTGAACAGCCCGCTGCAGGCGACGCTGATTCTCCTCGTGGAGCACATCGCCGTCGCTCTTGGTTCCGAGTTCAAGATTTACCTCCCGCAGTTGATGCCGCAGATCCTGCGAGTCCTGGCCCACGACACGAGCAAAGACCGCGGGGTCACCGTGAAGCTTCTCCTGGCGCTGCAGAAATTCGGCAGCAACCTGGACAATTACCTGCACCTGGTGCTGCCGCCGATCGTCAAATTGTTCCACGCAACGGACTGCCCGATCACGGTGAACCGCGCGGCTTTAGAAACCGTGGATCACCTGGCGGACACTCTGGATTTCACCGATTTCGCCTCGAGGATCGTTCATCCCCTGGTGCGTACCCTGGACCAGTGCCCGGAGCTTCGTAACACCGCCATGGACACGCTCTGCGCTCTTCTCATCCAGCTCGGGAAAAAGTACCAGGTTTTCATTCCCCTCGTGCAGAAGGTCATGATGAAACACAAGATCGTGAACTCGCGTTACGACGTCCTCACCGACAAAATTCTCACGGACTCCACGGTTTCCGACGGCGAAGATTACCTGCTCAGCCGGCACCGTCACACGAGGAACAAGAACCGCGACGTCTCGCTGACTTCCTCGGACACGACGACCATCAAGAGACTCCACGTTTCAGCGGGGAACTTGCAAAAAGCTTGGACCGCGACGCGCAGAGTTTCCAAAGATGATTGGCTCGAGTGGCTGCGTAGTCTTTCCATCGGGCTTTTAAAAGAATCGCCGTCCCCAGCGCTAAGGTCATGCTGGGCCCTGGCCCAAACGTATTCCCAGCTGCCCCGGGACCTTTTCAACGCCGCCTTCGTTTCCTGCTGGACAGAACTGAACGACGTGTACCGGGCTGAACTCATCCAGACCTTGCAGCAAGCTCTTCTCGTCCCTGACCTTCCAGAGATCACGCAGACGATCTTGAACCTCGCCGAGTTCATGGAACACTGCGACAAAGGCCCTCTTCCCTTGGACAGCAAAATCCTTGGGGAACGAGCGATGCATTGTCGAGCTTACGCGAAAGCCTTGCATTACAAGGAAGACGAGTTCCATAAAAACCGGAATTGTAACGTCTTCGAGTCCTTGATTTCTATTAATAATAAATTACAGCAGAAAGAAGCCGCGGAAGGACTCCTGGAGTACGTGATGAACCAGAGTAATCAACAGGACTTGAAAGTCCAAGTACGCTGGTACGAGAAGCTTCATAATTGGGATAAAGCGTTGCATCTTTATCAAGAAAGATTGGAAACGGATGCCAATGACATTGAATCGACCTTGGGCGAGATGCGCTGCCTGGAAGCTCTGGGGGAATGGGGACACTTGCACGAGGTCGCGATGTCCCAGTGGTCTTCGCAGGCTGACGAAACGAAGCAACGAATGGCGAGGATGGCGGCCGCGGCGGCTTGGGGATTGAGCCAATGGGAGAGCATGGAAAAGTATGTTTCCCTGGTTCCGAAGGACACGCAGGACGGCGCTTTTTACAGGGCGGTTTTGGCGATACACGACGAGCAGTACGACGTGGCGCATCAGTTAATTGACAGCGCAAGGGATTTACTGGATACCGAATTGACCGCGATGGCTGGGGAGAGTTATCAAAGGGCTTATAACGCGATGGTGGAGGTGCAAAAGCTCGCGGAGCTCGAGGAAGTCATTCAGTATAAGCTGGTGCCGGAAAGGAGAGCGACGATCAAGAACATGTGGTGGGACAGGCTTCAAGGTGGACAAAAGATCGTCGAGGATTGGCAGAAAATCATCCAGGTTTGGTATAAATGACGAGGAGTTTTGGACAGATTTTTCATGGCTTTTGTTTTACAGGTGCACACGTTGGTGCTCTCGCCCCAGGAAGACATGTACACTTGGTTGAAGTACGCGAGCCTTTGCAGGAAAAGCGGGAATTTGATGCTGTGTAATAAAACCTTGGTGACGCTCTTGGGGGCGGACCCGTCGCAAACGCCGGAGCAAACTTTGCCGACGACGCATCCCCAGGTTACGTTTGCTTATTGCAAACACATGTGGGTCGATAATAAACGGGAGGAAGCGTATAATAAACTCCGGCGTTTCGTGCAAGCATTTTCGCAGAACTCGATGACGAGTCAGGACGACGAGAAGCAGCACGAGATGCGGAAGCGTTTGAGGGCCAGGTGTTACTTGAAACTCGGGCAGTGGCTCGAGGCGTTGGAAGGGATCGACGAGAATTCGATACCCTTCGTCTTGTCTTATTACTCTTCCGCGACGGAGCATGATCCGACCTGGTACAAAGCCTGGCACGCGTACGCGTACATGAATTACGAAGCAGTACTTTTTTACAAGCATCAACAGGGAGAAAACGGCAACGGCGAACCTGGAAACGGCTCCAGGAACAACGTCTGCGATAACCAATACATTTCCCAGTTCACCGTGCCCGCCGTCGAAGGCTTTTTCCGCTCGATAAATTTGTCCCACGGGAATTCCTTGCAGGATACTTTGAGGCTTCTCACCCTGTGGTTCGATCATGGCCAGTGGTCCGAGGTTTACGAGGCTATAAACGAGGGTATCAAGGTCACCGAGATCAACACTTGGTTGCAGGTGATACCGCAGTTGATCGCGAGGATTGACACGCCTCGAGCTCTCGTCGGTCGTTGTATTAATCATCTCCTCGTGGACATCGGGAAGTCACATCCCCAGGCCTTGGTGTACCCGTTGACGGTGGCGACGAAGAGCGCGAGTCACGCGAGAAAAACCGCGGCGAATAAAATCCTGAAGAGCATCCGCGAGCACAGTCATATGCTGGTGCAGCAGGCGATGATGGCCAGCGACGAACTCATCAGGGTCGCCATTCTCTGGCACGAAATGTGGCACGAAGGGCTCGAGGAAGCCAGCAGAATGTACTTCGGCGAGCGTAATGTCAAGGGCATGTTCGACACCTTGGAACCGCTGCATGCGATGTTGGAAAAGGGCCCTCAGACCTTGAAAGAAACCTCGTTTACCCAGGCTTATGGCCGGGATTTGGCAGATGCTTTGGAGTTTTGTAAAAAGTACAAGGCTTCGAAAAATGTCCGGGACCTGAATCAAGCTTGGGATCTTTACTACCATGTTTTCCGGAGGATTTCGCGCCAGCTTCCGCAGTTGACGAGTCTTGAGTTGCAGTACGTTTCTCCGAAATTACTGATGTGCCGGGATTTGGAACTCGCGGTCCCGGGGAGTTATCAACCGGGGCAACCGGTTGTTAGGATCGCGAGTATTCATAGTTCTTTGCAAGTCATCTCCAGCAAACAGCGGCCCAGGAAATTGTGCATTAAAGGTTGTATTTTTAGGGGAGGTTTTGAGGAATTTGAAGATTGTGGTGATTTTGTTTTTTTAGGGAGCAATGGCAAAGATTACATGTTTTTGCTGAAAGGACACGAGGATTTGAGGCAGGATGAGAGGGTGATGCAGCTTTTTGGTTTGGTTAATACGCTGTTGTTGCACGACCCGGATACTTTTAGGAGGAACCTCACGATTCAAGTGCGTCGTGTTTCAAGATCGTTAACTATTGTTAAATATGTTCCCAATTTTCCGAATCAACGAAATATTGATCATGATTTTTCTCCCCAGAGATACGCCGTCATTCCCTTGTCCACGAACAGCGGTTTGATCGGTTGGGTTCCTCACTGCGACACCCTGCACACGCTCATCCGGGACTACAGAGAAAAGAAGAAAATTTTGCTGAACATCGAGCACAGAATAATGCTACGTGTACGTGCACCAAATTTTACATTCCAACATGTCCTAATCGCAATAATAAATTTCCAGATGGCCCCGGATTTCGATCACCTGATGCTCATGCAAAAAGTCGAGGTTTTCGAGCACGCCCTGGAGCACACTCACGGCGACGACCTGTCCCGACTTTTATGGCTGAAATCCCCGTCCAGCGAAGTTTGGTTCGACCGTAGAACAAATTACACAAGGTCACTCGCGGTTATGTCCATGGTTGGTTACATTCTGGGTCTCGGAGATCGTCATCCATCGAATCTCATGCTCGATCGACTCAGCGGCAAAATCCTGCACATCGATTTCGGCGATTGCTTCGAGGTCGCGATGACCCGGGACAAGTTCCCGGAAAAAATACCCTTCCGCTTAACGAGGATGTTGATTAACGCCATGGAAGTTACGGGGATCGAAGGGACTTATCGGAGAACTTGCGAGTCCGTGATGTCGGTGCTGCATAGAAACAAGGACAGTTTGATGGCGGTGCTCGAGGCCTTCGTTTACGACCCGTTGCTGAACTGGAGATTGATGGACAACGTTGTTCCGAAGAGTAAAAGATCAGATGCTCAGAGCATCAGCGCCGGAAGCAGCCAAGAACACGGGGACATGCTGGAGTCGCTGACGGCGACGTTCCCGAAAAAGGGAGTTCCCAACAGCATTGAAAATGGTGGTACGTGGGAAATGAACGGCTTTTGATAATTGTTTGATTTTTAAATTAAAGCTTTATTTGCAGCTGATAACAATCAACCGGAAGCGTTGAATAAAAAAGCTTTATCAATTGTTACGAGAGTGCGGGACAAGTTGACTGGTCGAGATTTTTCGCACGAAGAAACATTGAGTGTACAGAGACAAGTGGATTTGTTGATACAGCAAGCGACGAATAATGAAAATTTATGCCAGTGCTATATAGGATGGTAAGTAACGAGAATTTTTCAGAAAATTCTGTTGGAGTGGATTTTATTGGTTTTCATTTACAGGTGCCCGTTTTGGTAAAATGACTATTCCGCGAGGTTCGTAAGGTTAGTTTTTACATATCTTTTGTATTTGTATAGGCTTTTTGCATGAAAGTTATGGAAGAATTATTTACTCTCTGAAATGTTTATAGTTTCTGCGAATTATGAACCTTTATTTCGACTTTATTCGTATACCTTTATCGAACAGATTCAGGCGTCTCTGGTTTTTATGTAAAATATGCCGTTTTAGAATACGACGCAATGTAAATAAAATCGTGTACCCCAATATTCCACCTTGGCGGCTTCCATTTTTACAATTTTAATTATTACGACATTCAAGTTCTCTTTTTTTTGCTTATAAAAGGCTGAATTGAAAAGGTAAAAGGTGCTTCGTGGACGATACGAGAACTTTTTGCATCTCCGGTCTCGACATGTAAATAACCACGTTGCCGAATTCGGCGATTGTTTGTCGGCAAAGGCCGCAAGGTGAAACGAAGGGATCTTTGTCGTGGCTGGCTACGACGCTGAGGGCGGTGAACGACTTTTTGCCCTCGGACACGGCCTTCGCTATCGCCGTACGCTCCGCGCAAATCGCCGGTGAGTACGACGCATTTTCTACGTTGCAGCCCGTCGAAATGCTGCCGTCCTCGCAACGCAACGCAGCGCCGACTTTGAATTTGCTGTACGGCGAATACGAATTTTCCCGTGCCGCTGTCGCTTCTTTTATCAACTCTCGAACGCCATCGTCTAAAATAAAAAAGCATTTCGTTATTCAAGTTTCGATTCGTTTTGAAAAAAAGTACGAAAGTAGAAAATCAATTTACCAAGGGATTCGAAGTCTACGACTTCCCAATTGTCCTCTTTCATCCTGCGAATCTCGGTTGCACTCGCGCGAATTAATACGCTACTTCACTACAGCAACTATGTAGAAATTCTTCGCTAATTGCTGACGTCGTAATTCACTCGGGCCGATTGTTTTAGCTTTATAAATGGAGAAAGTTTCGTCTTTGTTCTATTTAAACTGCGCAGTATTAATTTTTTATTGATAAACTACCGTTTTTCTTGCCGAAAAAAGATTGTAGAACTGTCAAAATAGACTTTACTAAACTACGTCTTATTATGAACAATTTACGAAAAGATAAGCACAAATTATTAATTATTCCGACGCGCTTCCTTCCTACCAACACAAAGCCTTCACATGCCAGGCACTTTCTAACTGTAATATAGTTTTTTGTCGGGTGAAAGGAAAAGCGATAACATTTTCATTCCACATTCCAAAAACTCGAAACGAATTCCCCTGCATTCATTTTATTCCAACTTTGTACAATTTTTAAATCGTTTTTTAATGCATGTTTGGAGATAACTTGGAAATAAAAAACAAAATTAGCTCCGCTTTTATTCTAAGCGTAAAAGAAAAATGGATCGAGCATCAGAGCGGGCCAAATTGGAAAGGTAACAAGTGCTCGGTCGACGAAACGAGGACTTTTTGCATCTCCGGTTTCGACAGGTAAACAGGCATGTTCCCGAATTCGGTAATCGTTTGTCGACAAAGACCGCAAGGCGAAACGAAGAGAATTTTGTCGTGGCTGGCTACGACGCTGAGAGCGGTGAACGATTTTTTCCCTTCGGACACGGCCTTTACTATCGCCGTACGCTCCGCGCAAATCGTCGACGGGTATGACGCATTTTCCACGTTGCAGCCCGTCGAGACGCTGCCGTCCTCGCAACGCAACGCAGCGCCGACTTTGAACTTGCTGTACGGCGAATACGAATTTTCTCTCGCCGCTTTCGCTTCTCTTATCAACTCTTGAATGCTGGCATCTGTAAAATAAAAATGCCGGTTATTGCGTTTCAAATTAATCGCGAAAATAAAGGAACTAATTATGAAAAAAGTTATTCCATAAAAATGTGCGAAACCGTTTGAAATCGGATCGCGTTGCGAGACAGAAACGAGGATTTACCAAGGGATTCAAAGTCTACGATTTTCCAACAATCTTCTCCCATCTTGCGAAGTACGCCGGGACTCGGTTAATCGATACAATCTTTGTGGTCGCACTAGCGCGTACGTCGAGTACTACCCGAGGCAAATTTTACAAAGCTTGAATTTCAACATCGAAGTAATTCTGTAATCAGCGACGATTCGACTGAATTGTTTTACATGTACAAGTGCGAGAAAGATTTGTTGTTCAAAGGTCTTTTTTTATCGTAATCGCGAAGCATTTACTAATTGCCGCTGTTGAAGTACTAAAATACGAATTTTCGAACAACAGGGTGCCTTTACATGACAGAGAAATCGCTTGGGTCGATACTTGATTTGACCAATCGCTTATAATCTTTACGTAACGCGTCAATTCATTTTTCAAAAGGACAATAAACTCGCAAAAAACGAAACTAAAAACTGTGGAATTCAAAAGCGGCCATTTTTTCTCATTTTTTCAGGTACTTTTTTAGTCTTTCGGTATATACAATACAATTACGTTTACATAATTTACAAGTAAAGCTTCGAAAACATACTTCCGACGATCTTAAACAATTATTTATATTGGTATCGGCAAGTCCTTAGCCACGATACCAAGAATCTGATCGGTATTCAAGCACCAGTTCGCGATGTTTTTCGAAACCTTGCACCAGTTTTCACCGTGGCGCGGTTCCGCAGCGATACAGCGTTTTTTCACGTTCTCTTGTTGTTCCTCTGTTCCCTGCAACAACTCGAACTTGTAAAAGTACGCCCAAGCGTCGCCGAAATCCGGGTCAATTTTCACGGTTCGATTAAACCAATCTCGGGTTTTGGTATATTTCGACTCGCACCAAAGGTACCTAAAAATAAACAAAAACAACATTAATAACTGAACGCAAAACCTCCAAAAAAAGAATACCAACTTCGTAACAGCGAGCAAAACGTTCCTGTCGTGCTCGCATTTTTTCAACGCATCGATCGACTTGGTTTGTCTCCCGGGTCGAGCCTCCATAAAAAGCGCCTCGGCCCAAAGAATGCCCGAATTAGGACACTCCTGCAGAGCCTTAGACAAAAGTTTATTCGCCATGTCTCGAATCCCGCCAGGTTTCATCTCGTTCCTAATCGCCTCCAACCAAAGCTCATCATTTTTCGGATTCCGCACGCGAGCTTTTTCCAACACGGATCTAGCCTTCGGAATCAGGCCCTTCTGGGCTTCCAATTGGGCCAGTAAACGCCAGAGCGCGATAGAAGTCGGGCACTTCCTGATGCCCTGATTGTAAGTCTCAACAGCCATGTCGATCTGCTCCATCTGCTCCTCGATCTGACCCTTCATCAGCCACAACTTCGGAAAATCCTCGAACATCTCGATCGCTTCTTTCAGCAACTGCAGAGCAGCCTCAAGGTTATCCAACGCCCACTCGAGTTTCGCACTCTTCATCAAGACTCGCGGCGTAGGCGCCGATGCTCTGGCCTTCAACAACAAACGTCGCGCTCTTTCATACTCCGAATTCTCGGATTCCAACTTCACAGCGGCGAGCCAAATATTCTCTGAATTCGGATTCGCTTGGAAAGCCAAGGACAAAATTCCTCTAGCTGCCGGGACATCCCCAGCTAACCATTTCGATTTCGCACCCATCAACCATAAAACTTCGCTTTTCGGACAATGAGCGACGGCGCGTTGTAACAAGTTTTCCAAAGTTTCTCGAGTCCCGTAGTTTTTCTCGAAATGAGCGGCGCGAAGCCAAATGGATTTTTTACTGGGGAACGCGCTTAAAGCGTAAGCGTAAACTGCCCTAGCGCATTCGAGCGCTCCTTGTTGCGCGCAAGTTTCCGCGTCTTCCATCCAGGTATGTTTCCGGTCTTCTTCTTCCACGTCGATTCCGATGATGGATTTAATGACGGCTTGACAAGTGTGAACGGCACCAGCTGCTTCCGCTTCCACAGCTTCCTTGAACCAATGCTCCCTGTTGATTTCCACGCCGTTGGCGTTCAAGGACGAAATCGCCCTGTCGATGATTTTATCCACCATGTTCTTGTTGCCATTGGCCTCTTCCAATTTCGCTGCGGTAGTCCAGATTTGTCTATCAGTCGGGATATTTTCTCGGGCTTTGTTCAGGACTTTGCGAGCGTTGTCGTAAGTCTCGAGTCGCGCCAAAGCGAGCCAAAGGTCAACGCTGGTGGGGCAGCACTCGACGGCGCGGCTGAGAAGAATCCGAGCATCTTCGGGTTCTTCCATTTCAACCGCTGCCTTCCAAATCCTCACCGAGTTCGGTATCTGCTCCAAAGCTTTCCTGTAAACTCGGCGTTTCGCCTTGGCTTCCTTTTCAAGTTCCGCGGCTTTTATCCAGATTCTTACGGAGGTTGGGATTTTCGTGATGGACTGCGCTAGGACCATTTTCGCTGTCTCCGGAGGTTGTAACCTGGCAGCCTCGAGCCATAAATCTTCCGAGAGCGGGTTCACCTCGCAGCCTTTCATTATCAAGTTTCGCGCTGCTTGGATCTTGCCCGTGACTTCTTCGAGACGAGCCGACGCGATCCAACCGGGAGGGTGGTTCGGGTTCGTCTCGCGCACGGATTTCAGCAGAAGCCGCGCTTTCTTGATGTCGTTGATGTCGCCGCCGTAAGTCGGGATCATGCTCTGCAAATCTGTCAAGTAACCTTTGGGGTCGACGACGGTTTGACCCGTCACGGAGTCGGAAACCTGGCTCAGCTTCACGTCCATCAGAGTGTTTCTGGCTTGTCCGATTTTTCGGAGATCCAGGTCACCTGTGGGGGTTAACATTCCTGGCGTCGCGACGCCGGGTAACATCGACGCTAGTCCGCTCGATGGATCGAGGCTCATTGAAGATTCTCCACCTAAATTACGAGACAATACAGAATCGGGCAGCGGAGTGAATCTCTCCGCTCGAGGATTGCGCTGTTTCTTGTTTCGAGCATCTCCTACTTCAGGGATCGCCCACCATTCATCCTCGGAGACGTTCACGAGCTCACGCTTCAAATCGGAAAATTGCTGTTGGATTTTGGGTCGCTCTTGACGGTATCGCTCGAGCTCGTCCCTGAGGCGCTTTTCTCGGTATTCTTTGCGCTTCTCGTCCATGCGTTTGTCGATGGCTTCGTAAATTTGATCAGCTTCTTCGTCATCTTTGTCGTACGGGTCCTAAAAACGTTTTAAATGGTTAATAAATTGGGTACAACTTTTTACAACATTTGTTGAGTTTCGATGAAAATTTTTCTGGATATTCTGGCATTTTTTTCCTTGGACTTGTAGAACTAAATGAATTGCTGAGGAAAAATTGTACGCTTCGTACTTTGCTGAATAAAGATCCTCCGTAACCGGAGAATTCGTCATAATTCGCGTCGTTGAGATCTTCTTCTTCCTCCTCTTCTTCCTCTTTTTTCTTTGGCCGTTTGGTGGGTGGAGCGTGTCTGTCGTCTCTATGAAGAAGAAACAAAATTTAAGATTAACTTGATTTCTTACGTTTTTACGATGTTATTGTTGCAAAAGCGTAAAACTTACGATACGTCGTTTGCATCGCGAGCAGGACCAATATCAGATCGAGTTGTGAATCCAGTGGCTCTAAAAATGGGGAAAACATTATCCGAATGTTACGAAAAGTGCTTCCATTTATAGAAAATCGTATAAATCGCGTATTTACCCTCGTCCAACACCAGCGACATAACCTAAAGGCGCCGGAACGCCCAAGAAATGCTTCTTGTTTCTACTTGCGATTGAAGTAGACGGAACCGCCATTTTTTGTCGAAAATGTACAAAAACTGTACCACTCGCTTTTATTGGTAATTATGAATTTTACGTTGTTGATTTCTTGATTATCAAAAACTCTTTCTTGACAAGAGAGAAAAGATCGCGTGAAAATAACGTGAAGTCAGGCATGGTTACAGGGACAGAGAGCGATTGGTAGCCAACTTCAGACAGCACGTTCGACTGCGTAATTTGAATTTGAATTAAATTGTTTAAAATCCGTTTCTTTATTCAAATTCCGTACATTTAGTCAATTATGATGTGATTTATTCCAATTTCATTTCTTTTTACTTTCGTAAAAGTGGTCTACGACCACTCGTGCTGCAAATAGCGTGAGGCGTAAAAAGACCTTGTCCTCGTGATACATACGATATTTTTTATAACGCATGCACGATTTCGACATTTTTTCATGCGTGTCGAAAGAGTTGAAAATTCTAAAGTTTGAGCGTTGACTAATGGCATGATGTCATCGTGGAAAAATTACGCTACGGCATTCTATTTTCGGAAATAGTTTTATTGGGGCACGTACTTCCCAAATATCTTATCAATAGAAACTCAATTTTCAAAAGCGGCGTAATGAGTAGAAATTCCGGTGAGGCAATTATATTTTCGAATTGTCGCAATCTGTCAATTAAAGGTAAATTCACAGTTGACCTTGACCAATTTAGACTAAACCAAACTTTCAAAGAGACGAAAAATGACGGAAAATCACTCCTGTTCAATATCAATATCAAATAATCTCAATAAAAAGAGAAAAGTTCAATTCAAATGCCAAATTAATCAGAAGCGCGAAGCGCGCGTAATTCAAAAATCGATCAATCGCGCCCAAAAATAATCGAAAGCTGAATCGATTCAGAATCGAGGCTCGATTTAAATCGTACGTAATCGCGATCCCCATGTGTGAGTAGAAAGCGATATATAGGTATATATA
Organism: Zelostemma sp. ZL-2020; assembly: GCA_022816865.1. Classification (NCBI taxonomy): domain Eukaryota; kingdom Metazoa; phylum Arthropoda; class Insecta; order Hymenoptera; family Platygastridae; genus Zelostemma; species Zelostemma sp. ZL-2020. The sequence goes on from JABFQM010000996.1 coordinate 23,145, forward strand.
CTCGGTGGAAAGGAAACGGGACAGTCTCTTGGTGGGGAAAAGGGGGCCTTCGCCGGCGAGCAAATCGCGTGTGTCAGATCAGAAGAGCCGTCAGAGTGCATCGGAGAGAATCCAGGGAAGTGTTTTCCGGGCTCTTTCTCGCGAGTTAATACGTCCCGCGTTTCCCTCCTTCTTTCTCTTTCTCGCTCCTTCGAGTCGCGGTCGTCCGCAGCATCTCGCATTTACAGAAGCACCTTTTGTACATACGTGTCGCGAGCGCTCGCAGTTTCGCTTGACGCGCACAGGCGTCACTGCCGTTCGATTAGCGGACTCTTGCGTACGTCCCGGATTCAGTGACAACGAAGTTTACGTTCGAGGGAACGTGATACGCGGAAAGATGAACGATATGGAAGCTTATGGGGACGGATACATGGAGCCGGAGGAAGAGTGGGAAAGGGAGGGTCTCCTAGACCCCGCCTGGGAAAAACAGCAAAAAAAAGTTAGTGAAAGTCCTCCCTCGTTATTGTCCTTTCGCGAGGAACACGACGAATTCTCGTGTTTTGTTTGTCGCGTTGGCCATTGTCGGGCAACGTGCTTTTTTCTCACTCTCGTCCACATTTCTCTCTTTCTTTCGAAGGGTCCTTTTTCCACTGGATAAAGGACGCATCGTGTTTATCACGTGCGCTAGAAAGAAAACATTAGGGGGAGGGGGGATCTAGGGTTTTTTTCCTCAGTAATTTGGTAATTCGTTGGAATATACGCCTGATTACCTTTACATTTCTATAAGTGGATTCGGAATATTCTAGCATTTTTCTTGCGAATCGGAATACACGAGAAAAAATCGCGCGACTTTCACAAATTTGGAACGCCTGGAGAACGCGAGGATTAAAATTAGACGATGAGAAATGCGCGACATTCATAACTTCTAAATCATTGCGTAATGGGATCGACAGGCTTTAAATTATAAATATCAGTAGTCGATGAAAGGACTGCGATTACATTCTTCCGAGGAATTTGAAATTTGAATTTCCCGCGAAGATTTAAACGTGATCGAATTATTTTCGGAAAATTTGGCCCACTGATCGATATCGATTAATTAACTTCGTAATTATATCGAAATAGGATTTTTAATTGCATCCAGGTTTAGTTTCGTTCTGGGTAGGAAATCCGCGATCAAAGAACGTTGTATCGTTGTTCGAAAACATCGCGAAAAAGCGCGCGATATGAATCATTCCTCAATTATTTTCGTCGTAAAGTCCGAAAATATAGTAAGGGCCGCAGACTCCGAAGCCTGGGGGCCTTGAGTCTCTGCCAACAATTGGGAAAACTTCACCTCCGCGTACTTGAAGACGTCCTACTTCATATGTACCAAACGCTAAACAGTTTCTCGGGAATGCATGTCAATGCTACCCCGAAAATCGCCGAAAACGCGGCTCGACATTGACACTGATCCGCGCTCGGGAAAGCTCGGGAAAGCTCGGGCGTCGCCTTCGCCGAAACTTCGGCTTACGCAACGTTTCGCGCTGTCAGCGACGAAACAATGTTTTTCGTCGAAATTGGAAAAATGCCGGCAAAATGTCAAGGCGATTTCGTCCGATTTTCGAGGGAACGAAGATCGTTAACCTTTGCCGGCTTTTCGGCGTCGTGCCAGAAGCGAGATTGAAATCGTACTTCGACTCGATCGTCGCGATAATTTCCTCGTCGACGCTCGATTTTATTTATAGACGAATCTCCGAACAAATGAAATCGTATTAAATGTGAGATACCATTTTTTATTCGCCATGAAAATGCAACGTTAACCCAGGTCGGAATCGCGACCTTGAAGCCGAAAAAATCGCTATTGTCCACGCTTGGTGACGATGACGAGGTGTAATGCAGCGGTCGTTCCACCGTGCATTGACAGCGGTTTCACGCTGTTCTATTTACAGCCAACTTCGCGCTCTAAATTTAAAAGCAAATCTACGATATGTATTACGCTAACAGGATAAGCCCGCGTTTTTTCCCCACGCTGACTCACTTTTCACGTTTTCCCGAGCAAAAATCCTCTCTTTTTTTCCTGCTCAAAACTCGTTTGTTTTCGCGGCAAAAAATTCGCGTTATCGCTTTTGCGAGGCGTTTATCGTCGCACCTGTTCGACTCGGGGGCGATGTTTAGCAAACATTCGGCCCCGAAAAACAAGCCGCGATAATTGATTTCGTTGTTTTTGCAGAGCGCGCGTCATCGATCTTTATCTCGATAAATTTTCGATTCGCGAGCTCGGAATGTTGATCGATTATTCGATCGATTACTCGGGCTTTGGGGAATGAACAAATGTTTTTGAAATGCGTGGATTTAGCCAGCGCGGGAGTAGCTGATGTCTTACAAATAGATCGTAGTGAGCGAGTAGAAGTTGGGGTGGCGCATGTCCAATTTTGGCCCGTCGCGCTTTTACACCGGCCGTATTAAGTTTCGCTCAATATTTTTCCGAGCAATTCAGCCCGTTTTACCCACCGAG
>JABFQM010000997.1:0-25621 GCA_022816865.1 Zelostemma sp. ZL-2020
ACCGTGAAAACGCGGGAAACAGACACTCAGAGGATTCAAATCGAGAAGGAAAAAAGCGTTTATTCTTTAGAAATATTACAAGATTTGCGCATGATGCTCTTTCTCGGCGCTGACGCTTCCGTGTTTCCGGATTTGCCGCGAAGGCAGCGCCCTCTAGTTGGGTGGCGCGAGATTCAAATTTTTTATCGATGTGTTACATGCGTAAAAATTAGGTTAGGATTCATCGGCGATTTCGCGCCTTCGAGCTTGGTAATCGTAATAAACAATAATTTATGCAAATGTATCGAGCATAATGATACGTTAAACGTAATTTACGATAACTGTAGAAAACGTAACGCGAGTCTTTGGGTTCATGAGGCGATCGAGCGGTTAATAAGGCCGCGATTCATAGTACAAAGTAAAATAATTGTTAGAAAGAGAGGTTATGAAGGATGAGAAATATTATACGACTTACACGCTGTAATATACAGGATTTGCAAAGGATCGAATGAAAGGATGGATCCGCAGCGAGAAAATCCTTTTTCTCGGATCCAGACTGACTTCGATGGCGGTACGATAATACTAAATAACAATAATGGTAATGATAATAACTGTAATACTTCAATACACTAGTACAAATGCTACCTCAAACACGATATACAGGGTTCACCGAAGCTACATATTAAACGATATTTCACAGTGATAAATGGTGATATAAGCGTACGCAGAATCAAGATTGAAAGGAAACGAACGATTCCAAAATGGCGGCGATTTTGCTTCGAACGAACGATTTCAAAATGGCGGCGATTTTGCTTCGAACGAACGATTCCAAAATGGCGGCGATTTTGCTTCGAACGAGCGGCAAAATCGTCCGCTCGAACGCGAATCTTTTTCTCAGGTACAACTGCAAATCAAGTACAAACTACAAAGTATAATAGTTCATAAGTATACGTACAATAATCAAGTTTTTAACAATTGTATCCGTCGAGCGACGCAAGTTGAATCTCCGGCTTTTTTTTCTCGTCGTTAAGTCTTTGGTTTCAGCTTTTTTTTACATTCCACCGAATCCGTAACGAAACAAAAACAGATACGTAATACGCCTTTGAATACTCAAATATCGTGATGTTCCATCCACTCTTTCAGAGATATCGTGTCATTCGCATGTTGTACTATTTTCACCTGTATGCTACAGCTCCGAGTAGCCCGAAAAAGCCGTAATTCCATTCACGAAAACGTCCCGTTACGAACACATTTGCAGTTCGAAAAAGTATTTTTCGAAGCGATGGAGCGAAAGAATAAGTATACGGAACCAAACTACCTCAGTCTGCGCATAAAACTCACTTCACATTTTTACGATCGCAAATTGGTTAATTCGCCTGTCACTTCGTGGTACAATCCCTCTGGTGTCGACCAACGGAAGCTACAAAGCATGAGTTTAAAAAAGTGAAAAGGTGAAAGAAATAAAATTTATTTTGGGACTACAACTCACGGGAATATTAACAACTGCCAGTTTTGGCGTTTCTGTTTCCAAAATAAACTTTATTTCTTTCTCCTTTTCATTTTTTAATACCGGAGATTTGGCCCCTTGCCGATCAAAAAGACGAGTTCGGCCGAACTGAAGCCGACAGCGGCCGAACTGAAGCGACTGAAGCCGACAGCAGCCGAGCTCATTTTTTTGATCGGGAAAGTGACAGGCGAATCCAGATTATTCATTTTTGGGATTTGCCGAAAAAAGTCCTGTTTTTCTACGGTTTTCATTGCAGTCGGTGTGTAAATACATCTGATAATGTTGTAGTTGATTTATGTTCCATGCGCTGGACGCGTTTATAAGTTTCGCATAATCGAAAAATAATTCAATATAAAGCTCCCCTTATACGACATAAATATATACGAAAGCATCGTTTAATATATAGGACGTAGTGTTAAGATAGAGCCTCAGAGAACCCGCAGCCTCGCGATGCGATGTTTCGAATAATGAAAATAATCCGATGATAAAAATATCTTACCTTAGAGCACTTATCATTGTTGACATCGATGACGAGCGCGTCGATTTGTACCGAGTAATTAGCCGCCAATCATCATCGCGAATTCGACGCGGCTCAAAAGCCAATCAAATCGCTGGAAATTTATTTTTGTGGACAAAGGAAGGATGAAATTTGTATGTAAACTAGAAAGAAATGGAATCGTGAAATTAACATGGCGGACGACGCGTAAAAAATAAACGATGTAATATGCGTACGTATAATTAGCTGATCAGCAACATTTTTCGGGTGAATAATATTAATGAAAAGTAATAATCGAATATCCTTGATGTTGAAAATTGTAATTGTGGCGAAATCTTGAGAAAAGCGGATATAATTTCGATGTCTCGTCTTATGTATCCAACGTTCTTTTTTCGGAAGCGAAAATGCGCGATTCGAATAAGCGAAATTCGTTCTTTTAATTAGCGAAATGTTTTCCCTTGGGGTTCGAATTCGAAATGGTGTGAATAGGGAAAGTGCTCTCTTTAAAATTATGGGATTCTTTCTTCTTTCCCGCGAATTTTGCTCGATGACTTTTCGTAAATTATTTCGCGAGACACACCGGTAGTTTTAGGTTATTTAAATAATATAATTGATACAATGTTACGTTTTACGATAAAAGTGAAAAATAGTGAATACCATTACAAATAGAACTGGATCTTGATTAGTTTCGCGCTACTTCTTTTATATATAGAAATCTATGTATACATAAAAAATATGAATATTATAAATTATATTAGAATTTATTTTATCAAAATGAAGAGAGCGAAAGAGTGCGCGAGAGCGAAGAGTGATGAACGAAAAAACCCTGCTACTTAGGAACAATTTTCCCTCAAATCAATTATCGGATTCTTACATTTTTCTGTAAATAATTTCGAAATTTGAATAAAAACGTAGCAGAGCTTTTTACATTGCGTCGTTGAGTAGATTTTATAATTTTTTGTTTACTTCATGAAATTGATTTGAAATTGAATAAGATATAAATAATTGTTCGGTTGCTGTAAGACGAGAAAACTTTACTCTTAATTATAAATTGCAAAGAATTAACTCATTCTACTTCATTTACATTCCTACCAAAAAATCCCTCATCGAAAAGTGCACATCGCTATCGTAAAATACAACAAAGATGAATTGTATACAATGTTTATTTATCCGAACGTCTATTTTAACCGTAAGCTTAATTATGAGCAACTGAGAATAAAATAACCTGGCACTAAAACATCGGTACGGATCATTTACGAGTCAATTGTACAGACATAAAATATTCACAAAAATCATGCATCAACGGTCAGTCACGGTCAAGCTCTTAACATTAGCCTCTGTTACATTATTCTGTTTCGTAATCACAAGATACTCCTCATCGATTTCCTCCGGTTGGATCTTATTAAAAAAAGTCATAGATTCTTCGTGAACATAATAGGCATCGTCGAAATCAAAATGTTTCGCGAGTACAATATTTAACGCGGAAGTATCGTACGCGTGACATTTCGAGTAACGATACTGAGGTTTTTTGTTGAATTGACAGCCAGCAGATTGAGCTCCTGCAAAAATACAAAACCTCCATTAAAAATCAATTAAAAAAATCAAAAGATTCCTTCTAAAACAACAAAAATCTTGAACAAACCTATGGGACATATACAGTCCCTCGTAAGTGCGCATTGTACCCAAGGCATCATCACATTCTCCCGAATCTCCTTGGTATTTCTAATAATTAAGTGCGACGTTTTAACTAATGGAAGAAAGAAGAACTTTTCCATGGACACGTGGAAGTACTCGTACATTTTGGGGTGCGTGAGAGAGCTGACGGCGTGCTTCGTTGGCCAGGTCAAAATGCCGAGTTTCGGCAGAAGGTATTTGGACACATCCGAAGAATTCAGGCGCATGTTCGAGTCCATGTACAAGATGTTTCCCAAGGTATTTAAAGCTACCTGGAACCAAAACAAAGACGATAAACCAACTCCTCGAGGCCAAGAATTCCAGGTCGTACTTGAATAACTAAGGGGCGGTAAACGCGCAGTCTATCGTCTTCGGCGTGCGCGGGAAAAGGGCGCAGATCGAATGGAATCACGTTGCATTTACTGGAGTTGCAGACCACCCTGGCGCTCTGCAAATCGTCGTCGCTAAGTCCGACGCTGTAGACGACGATGTTGTTGTTCGGCAGAAAGTGCGTGATGTTTTTGACGAAGCCGTAGATGTGGTTTTCATTCCCCGGCCTTAATAACGATACAATTGTCACGTTGTTGTTTTTGCTCGTCGACAGCGACGAGGACGTTTGTTTGTCCAGGCCCAGGAGAGCGAGGTACTTGGAATCAGTGACGAAACGCTTTTCTTCGACATCTTTTAAGTTGTCCTACGAAAATGAGTAATGATGAATGTAAAGTAGTTTTTTTTTCGGAGGATTTTTTTTACGAACCTGGAAGTTTTTTACTTCTGTTACTAAACTTTGGAAGGAAGGGCGCTGATTGCTGGAGACGATGAAAATAATGGTACTCCCTACGATTAATATGAGGAGAAATAGCAGAGCCTTGATCCGCATCGCTCATTGCTCACTGCAATTTGTTATTCCATTCAATTCTAGTCCGTTTTCTAGACTCGAATTTGTTGTCGAAGCTCGAGTTTTTAGGTTAGGTTGGGTGGACCACTGACATAACGTGCTTCGCGGAGGATTTTCTCGATCGGAGCGATAATTTCACCGCGTCGTGAGAAAACTCCGGTGCCAATTACAACATCAGTAATTATTGCGTCTGTTTGTTTTGTTTTATAGAATTTTTTGACACTGACTAACCTGCGCTTTTCTCGCTTTCAGGTTTCTACTTGACCAACGATAATACGGAGAACCTAACCTAGAAATCACTAATCAATGTCGACGAACGTCAGAATCAAAACATACTTTCAAAACAAAACATAATTTTAGTCAATTCTCAACCGTCGAGTACAATGTAAAAGCGTCGTTTCCACGAGAATTTTCGAAGAGAACAAAATTTCACGAAAATTGTTTTTCAGGGACGCGAAGTGAAAGATGAAGCTCTTCAAGTTGATCGTGCACCAGAAACATTTCAGCGAGGAAGATCTGATCATTAATCCGAAAGATTACCCTGGAATAAAGACCGGAGATGTCGTGGAAATTTATCACCCGGAGGACGAATTCAGTCGTTTGCTCCTCCAGGTCACGTCGTTCAAAGAAGACCTCCAAGGCCGCGATCTCACGATCAGCGTGGAAACCAACGTCGCTTCCATGTTCCAGCTCAGAACTTTCGCCGACGTTTGCATGAACATCGTGAATCTCGATAACGTCGCTTTGGATTCCGTAGAGCTCACTTTCAAGGACCAATACATGGGCCGAAGCGAAATGTGGAGACTCAAAAACAGCCTGGTATCAACCGTTCCCCAGTCTTTTATCAATCGCACTCGAAATCACATTTATTCGTCGATTCAATTTTCCAGGTCAAGACTTGCGTGTACATGAACAAGAAGATCGAATTCTGCGGTACCAGCATAAGATGCCAGGTGTACGAAATGTGGTCGCAAGGGGACCGAGTAGCCTGCGGAGTGATCACGGACGATACCAAAGTTGGTACCGGGAAGACTAAAACCAATTAAACCAAGATCCAATGTTAAACTGCAATTTTTCCCAGGTGGTCTTTCGCTCGTCCACGAGCATGGTTTACCTCTTCATCCAGATGAGCTCGGAGATGTGGGACTTTGACATCCACGGCGATTTGTATTTCGAGAAAGCCGTGAACGGATTCCTCGCCGACTTGTTTCAAAAGTGGAAGAAAAACGGCAGCAATCACGAAGTGACGATCGTCCTGTTTTCCAGGACGTTTTACAACGCCGCGAGCCTGGAGGAGTTTCCGGATCACATGCGGGAATGTTTGCAGAAGGATTACAGAGGGAGATTCCACGAAGATTTTTACAGGGTCGCGGTGCAGAACGAAAGGTACGAGGACTGGAGCAACATCCTGGTACAGCTGCGGAAACTTTTCACGGATTATCAGAAAATTGTCCTGGAGTACCATCAGCGACCCGACGTCACGATTCCCAAAGCGACGAATTCCACGGCTGCGCAGGGCAATTTTTTGGAAGTTCTTAACATGTCTTTGAACGGTAATTTGCGTGGATAAAAAATCCGGGATCATAGTAATGATTGCGACATTTCAATTGCAGTTTTTGAGAAGCATTACTTGGATCGCAGTTTCGAAAGAACCGGGCAACTTTCGGTGGTGATAACCCCAGGAGTCGGTGTTTTCGAGGTCGACAGGGAACTCACCAACGTCACGAAACAAAGAATCATCGACAACGGAGTTGGCAGCGATTTAGTTTGCGTCGGAGAACAACCCTTGCATGCCGTGCCTTTGCTAAAAGTAGACATCGCAGTAATTTTAATCTCGGATGAAATTCAATTCGAATACTCATTTCAATTCATTTTCCAGTTTCACAATAAAGATTCCTCCATAAACGTCCCGGACGATTACAGCATGCCGCACTGGATAAACCTCAGTTTCTATTCGACGAACAAGAAAATTCCTTACACGACTTTTATACCTCGTATAAAATTACCGCAGCGAGTTTCGAAACAGCCCATGGAAAACGGAAAAACTAAGCTCATTCAGGAAGACACGAGGGAGTGCCTCCACAACACTTTGTTCAATTACGACGATTACGATGCCAAAGTTTTTCAATTACCGTCGGTTCATACTTCGAGGTACTGGTTTTACATGAAAAACAAACGTTCAAAACTGTGCTAATAATTGTTTTTCGCAGCCTGCAAAGGGTTTCAACGAGGACCAAAAAAACCAGCGTAGCCTCCATCGAAACCCACAATTCCCAAGCTTTGAAACTCTTGAAACGGAAAATGTCGGATCCAAACATTCATCATCCCCCGCTGGAAATGAACGCCGCCGCCGCTCGAAGCGCGGCGATTTTGATTCCTCATCGAGCAGAGAAAGTTTCAGATTTGAATGCTAATAAAGAAGCCACCGGTAAACGAAGAAAAACTCATTTAATCTTGTCATTAATTAACACCGAATGTTTTTTTAGTTGCATCGAGAACCTCGGTAAAAAGCGACAACACGGACACCGACATTTCCCCGCCGTTCAGGCCCATCGTGGGAAGTGCCGGCAATTCGCATTCTTCGACTCAAGCAGCGAACTCTCCGAGACTAAGCAGAGCCCTTGTCAACCCTTTTGATCCGTCTCACGTGACGATTAAACTCACGAGTAATCGCCGTAGATGGACGCATATTTTTCCGAAAGGTCTTTTTGTCTTTTGTTTGAGAATTGAAAAATGAAGGAAGTTTCTTTAATGCCCGAATTTTCAGGCCCAACTGGAGTCCTCATTCAACAGCATCATTACCAGGCGATTCCTTCTCAACGCAAGCCGCAATTCAGCGAAGCAACTTCCGTCCTGGCCAGTTCCCCCAACGAGCAAAGTTCGCTGAATAATTTCCTTATCTCGCGTTCCGAATCGCAAGCTGAATTTCAAGACAGTGGGGAACTTTGATTTCGTCAAGTTTTTGACATCGAAAGTGTATTTATTTTCAATTTTAGATTCGAAAGGAAAATCTCTGAAGCAGAATTTCTCCTTTGGAAGCGTGGAAAAAAGTCACGTCGTTATGAGCCCCGAGAATAAAAGTTTGACGCTTTTATGGGGCGCTACTGGGGAACAGGAATGGACCCCGGCTCTTACGACAGGTTCGATCAGACTGACCTTGAAATTAGAAGCAATTGTATTTTGAAAATTGGAATTTTTTATGGTGGTACTAATATAATTTTAATCGACAGTACAATCTAAATTGAAAAAAGATGTCAGTCGTCAGTTTGAATCGCGAGAAATTTGTATGGGTTACATAAATTTGCATAAGCCACTTAACAATTGCTTTTTTGTGTTTTCATGCGAATTCATGATTTCATGAATAACTGCGAACTCGATACGTCGCAGGTTTTGCTGAGCGATGAAAATGTGATTGAGGAAATTTGTTTTTTTTTTCGTTATCGAATAATCTTGTCAAATTTATTTCCATGCTATGGTACATCTTATCGGAATGCAACGCTGGACATTTTGACGCGTGTGATGTTCAACAATAACGTCACATTATACAGCAATCATAGGTTAGCGCCATACGTTACCGAGGTCGATTCGGTTATGGTAACATCTTCATTTTCAAGAACGTCTTTTCTAATCATTGCGCATCGCGAATCCCTACACGTTGCGCACTTTTTACCAAGTTGGCTTTTAACGCTTGCACGAGCTTCGGCGTTTTACTAAACATAAATATGAACATTCATTACTCTTCATTGAAATAATCAGAAATGAAATTCTTGGTTTTTCCTTGAAACGTGCATGTTCTTCCAAAAAGGTACGGCACTTTTCAAACTACCCGCGAACTTTTAAACTCTTGTAAAAGTATGAAATTCGTATTCTGTTCCGTGTCTGTCGCACTTTTTCTTTTGCCAAATATTTGCGAATCTCGTATTAAAATATTGTTACTTCGCAGGTGTCGATTGGAAATCGCTCACTATTCCGGCTTGTTTGCCCATCACGACAGATTATTTTCCAGACAAGAGAAGTTTACAAAACGATTACGTCGTGTCGGATTACAATCTGCTTCCCGACGACGTCAACGCGGATTTCGCGCAGCAGCGCGCGATTTACAAGAACCCTCTCACGACTGCTGAAGTTTTTAAAGAGCTCGTGTCGCAGCGATTGGCCCAGGTAAAACGATGCAATTATTGATCAACTTCGGAATTTATTAAATGGAATTTTTTTCAGGGATTTCAACTGATCATTCTGCCCACGAGTAAAAATCAGACGGTTACTTCCAGCAGCAACGTCGCTCCCGGGATAAGCTCGATAATGAGAGGTCGACAAACGGAAGTCGAGATCAAAGAAGAGTACCTGCTTAGCATAGGAAGGATTTTTCATAAAATTTCTCTTTGCGGCAATTCCATTACGGTCACGAGATACCGACCAAGGTGAAAATCGGAGAAACATGCGAGAGTTAATTGCTAATTATTTATTGTTTTCCAGGCATCCTTATCCGCCTTTTAACATACATTATCGGTACCGATTTCACGCGCCGCATCACGACACTTACGAAGTGTCCTGGGTCTCGTTCACCACGGAAAAACTCGAGAACTACAACTGGAATTATTTGGATCATTACATTTGTACCCGAGGAGACACTGATTTCGCGCTAGTCGAGGTCGGATCGTTATAAATTGTCACGCGAAAGTTTGTAAAAATGTGTCCCAACTTCCAGGCTCTTAAATACTGGAGATTCCGGGTATTCTTGTTACCGTTACACAACTCGGGGACTCGGAAAATCTTGGAAGGTTCGACGAGATTCGACGTTTACACGACCCCGACTTCCGTCGAACAAACCGCCGTTATCGAAGGCTTTCTCAGATTTATCGAAGGATGGCTAAAGAAAATTCGTAGGCCGATCCCCAACAAAAATTGGGTAACTCATAATTGGACCTTTCGAATGATTCGTTCGATAATGTTACGTAGAATAATGTCAATGTTGAATTTCTCACACACGAAACAAACGATGTACATTGTTGTAATTTTTGGCGTCGATGTTCCTTTTTATATCGACAAGAGTTTACTAATTTTCGCTTCGTTCTAGAATCGACTTCGTTCCAGTTGCATGAAAGATGTTGAGACGTAATGTTAGGATTTATTAACAGCTTTTCGCCCTTGCAAAAATTATATGATCGAGTCCCATGTACAAAGCACAAAATTGTTTTTCGAGTTCTGTTTGTTGATCGTTTTGAAAAGATTATGAATAGGTGAACAATGAACGTAGTTTTGTAGTCGGAATGTGCGAGTAGAGGGAAGAGCGTTCAGCATGATATGTTTCAGAGCCCAACAGCTATAGGTGGTGTTCCTCCGAGAGATCCTGCGTCCCATTTGACGAGGCGCAGGCACAGCACGAGCCTGATATTCCTCACTAACCAGGTACTTCCCCCGCCTCGTAACCCTGGTACCATAAATCTCGAAACGTCGAAAAGATAAAGATGAATTTTCATTCTCTCTCGTGTGTTTTTTCTTAGCGAATTTTGGGATGTCACGATGTATCGGCAATTGGTACGCTAGGCTTACGTTCATGCGAGCTCACGAGATTTATAATTTCGCACAGAGCGCTTTTTTTGTACAATACACCCTTCTAATATTCCAGCACTAGCGATTTTTTGAAAAATGCTTGAGTTTTGCATTGAATGCGCAGTTTCGCCCAGCTTCTTTCGTCGTCCGGAAAAATGTGCGAATTTGTTGCTCGTAAGAACGTTTGCTGTGAATTTGCTGGATTACTCGCACTAATGTTTTTGTTGTTTACATCTCACGTAAAAATAAATCGGCCATTCGTTTGGATTCGCTTCTCGTGTTCTCATAAGATCGATCAGGATTTGTGTCTTTCGCATCGTCGCAATTACCGAATTTACTCATGCTTTGCAGACGAATCTCGTTGGAAGCTCTCCTTTCAGGGAACGTCTCGGCAGCAACCGACTACCCGAGAAACCAAGACCAAGGTTTGCTATTTGTTCCGCTTCGTCACGATTTTAAGCCAACTTTTCGTAATTCGCACCTTTTCGTTTTTCGCTCTCGACGTTCTTTTTGTACATGCTTATTTTTCCAGTATAAATTCGGCATTGGTTTGCAGCTGCATGCTTGGCATTTCATTATTCACCGCAATGCAAAACTCGGCAGTTCCTGAGGGGTTTTTCGTCGATTTTTCCACATTTGCACATTCGTTGTTTTTATCTTTTTTTAACTTCGATACTGTATTTTCTTTTCGTACGATTTTTCTGCGCAAATGAGTCTTGGTTTGAGTGAGCGAGTGGCTGGTTATTTGTACAGGAGAAGCACGTTCTAAACACATCCACGCTTGCCCGCACCTCCTTAGATACTCCTCGCTACGTGTCGAACAGGTCAGTTTCTATTTTTTTCCTGAAAGCTGATTTTTCCATTTTCACTTAATTTTGCTACCTTTTTTTTGGTTTTTTATTTACTTCGAATTAAACGCTGTTTATTAACTCCGGTGACCTTTTTTTAGATCCGGGTCGAAAGTCATGGATCGAGGGCGAGTTTCTCCGGCCAGTGAAGCGGTTTCGCCGCTGATTTCGGAGCCACAGCAACAGGAGCACTTGGAAACGACGGACGAGAGGTGGAATTAATTTTCCTCTCGAAAAAACGCTTTTTTCAACTTCAAAAATTCATGACTTTTCTTGAAATTGAAAAATCGAAAATTCAACTCGTCAGAATCTTTCTTATACATTCAAAATCTCGTGATTAAATCGGGAAGTCAATTGATGGATAAATAGAATCCGCTGAGTCGAATAAAAAAGGTTCAAAGATTGAAAAAGTGGTTCAACTTTTCGTAAAAAATCGTCCTTTTTGACAGCACCTCGGAAGTGCCGAAACTGAAGAACAACGCGTCGAACGTTGAAATCCTGGAAGCCCTGAAACAGCCGCACACCGGAATCGGCTTCCTGACGCACCACCCTTCGCTCCCGAGTCAAACCTTCGTCAGCACCGACGCAATTCTCTGGCTAAACAACCACATCGAAGGCGGAGTCAGCGTGAAGAACGCCGTCGGCATCATGCAGGTAATTCTGACTTTTCCCCCCAACTTTCTGCCGAAATTCACCATTATTTTTTTATTTCAGAGCATGATCCAGGAGAAGCTCATTTGCCACGCGTCGGGGAGTTTTTCCAAGCCCTTCATCGTCGGCTTTTATTTATACCACTTGGTCCAGGACAAGGAAAGTCAAAAAGGCGAGTGCCAGAAGCGGAGAAAAGAAGATTGGCGAATTTGCGAAAATTTTGAAAAATTTCAGGCATGGATTATTTCCCTCCGCTGGATGACCTTCACAGCTTTGAGAACGAGTGGGTCGAGATCGAATTCAAGCCTCCGAAAAGATGGTGCGAGCCGCCAGTGTCGCCCATGTCCACGTCCAACGCCGACGTCGTGGACGAATCCAACGTTCCTGCTTTTTTGCGAGACGATTTGGACCCCGAGGACACCGGCGATGACAAAAGTTCGTTTTTCGATGCCCCGTGGGAAACGATGTTCTAATGCAAATGTTGAATTCCAGTTCCTTTGTACAAACACACTCACCTGGACATCGACATCAGCAATAAAAGCGATAGAATCGAGTGGGGTCATTTGCGGTACCAGTCCATGTTCAAACCGGATCATTCCTACGAATTATTGGTCAACTGGGTAGCGGCTTCGGGGAGCATCGTGGCTGACCTGGTACAGCAAATTACAAAGGCCACGGAAGCAGCGATGACCTTGATTTGTTTTAAATTCCAGATTTTCGTGTGGCAGCGAAAAGCGCAAACGTGCGGGATACAAATGGTGCCGATTCCGAGCGACCTTCTGGCTCTTCCGTTCACCTTGAAAAGCGACCCTCTGCGAGGACCGATATTCATTCCTTTGGACACCGAGTCCCTCGCGACGAACAAACTTCACCTTTTCGAAGGTACCATTTTTCGCGAGTGTTGACCTTTGTATTAAACCAGAAATGACGTGCATCAAATCGCATTCAATCGAACTTTTCAATGTCTGAAAATTCTCCGTCTTACTGAGTTATCGAATTGGTTTCAGAATTCAAGGAAGAAACTTACGCTCAGAGGCTGTTTTTATTCCAAGAAGTGATTCTTAAGAAATTCGGTTTCATGTCGTGTTTGGTGGAGAATAATGAGAACGGGTATCAGTACGTGCATGTCACGGGAAATGCTTTTATACTTATTCCTACTCCGGGTAATCGGCCCAGGCCTCGAGCCGGGACGAACGTTGTAAGAAGAAATACTGGTCTAAAGCGATACCCGGTTCATCCTGAGCAACCGAGTCCTCACGAAGCTTACATTACGAGACACGTTAGTGGAAAAAACAAAGAAGATTACAACACCAATCACAAGGTGATTGAAGTCGACATTTTGTCGTTGGATGAAGTGTTGACTGGAGTTTGCTTTTTTTTAGTTGGGCTTTCTTTGGTCTTGGAATCACATGGTGAGTCGTAAATGGAGGTCGGTGTCGATCCCCGCGGGAGACGAACTTTTCCAGAAAAAGATTCTCCAGGATTTCCGGCATTTTTGCTCGAACGACGAGAACAGACTGAAAGATTTCTGGGATAATTGTTGGGAGTTGAAGGAACAATCGTGCTCGCAAAGCTCGAATTAACATTATTTTTGAAATCGTATGTTAAATCTAGTCCTTCGTTGCGAGATGACTTTGATGGTATGTATTGTTATTTTTATACGTGTAAATAAAACGTGAGCGAAAAACAACTTTTATGATTTGAGTTTTTTATTGAAGGAAATACAAGTTTTTCCAATTTGCATATAACAAAATAATTATTCTTATTAAGACGTTAAAAAAGCAGTAACAAGTACATTGTTGAAATTAAAATAAAAGTATAAATTAAGTGCAGATCGTAATCGTAAAGCATTACGAGTCCGATCTTTATTGTCATAAATCGACATGTCTCTTATTTTTTCTAATTGATATAACAAAAATTGACTTTTGTGTAACTAATATCGAATACTTATAAGCAATAAGTTTAAACATTGGTTTTGTTAATGAAACAGCGTCATTACACGAGATATCTGGTACACTTAATCTACATGCTTTTTAATCTTAAAAATGTGCATCTCTCGATTGTCGTTCCAGAATCAAAACGCAGCCTTTGACGGAGACGCGAAGTATTTTTTATTCCTTCGCAAAAACGATCGGCTGAAAAAGAAAAGAATACAATTACCCTATTGAAAATACTTATTCAATTAACTCCGCCTTACCTGACACCAAGTGGAGTATGGAACATTCCACGCGAAGTTGTGCGCTTCAAAAGAGATTCCGTCGATGGAGTATGTCTCAGTTGCCCAGTTTTTGGAGTTCCAATGCTGCTCATGCACTCCGGATTCACAAAGTTGGCCCAGTAATCCGAAGGTATTTTCAACAAGTTCTCAACAATCTAAAAAAACATTGTTTCTTAATCATTGCCGAGACACGACGATTTTCGCTACGCAATGCTCGACTCACGGCAACTTGATTCTTCGTTTCATCAAGCATCGAGGTAGGAGATGGTTCCTGGCAACTGTACCCCACCAAAGTTGGCCCGAAAATCTTGGCAAGATTGCTTATCGGCATTTTACAATCAGGACTGCTCGAAACTCTTTGCAAATGTAAAATTAAAAATGCTAGAGTGTCGCGATTGGGCTGTGGCAGCTCGGAAATCGCCTGGTACAACGCAGCATCGGCATCGTGCTTGTCTGGCATCGCACAAGCCCGAGCAAAGTCGCCCCAGAGTCCAATCGTGATCAAAGGTTCTTTCAACAATCTAAAACAGAAGCGTGTCATAAAAATTATGTTGATTTTACTGCTACGAGATGAATGATTTGTAACAAGTGTAATGAAAGTACCGAAGGAAATCTTTCAACGTCGAGCAAATGGTGTTGATGTCAAGATCTGAAAGATTCGGAGCGCCTTTGCCCCTGAGGAATTTCTCCTTGAGGCTTTTCACCTCGTTCGCGCCTCCGCTTATTCTGTACAAGCCTTGCTCATTCATTCCACGAAGCTCGATTTCGTTTATGCAGTGGACCACTAAAGAAGGCACCATCGGTGGTATCATGGGGACGTAATCCGCTATGGTGCCCTGCAAAATATCAGATGAGAGTTATTGTTTTGTTTTTCAAGCTCGGTAAGGGATGCAAATTCATGTACCGATGCGCCCCTGAGTGTCGGCGTGTTTCCAGTGGGCACACAAGGAAGCGGAACCAGATCTTTGCATTCCGAGTGAGCCGTCGAGCGACAATCTCGGCATTTCAAAGCGACCTTGCCGAAACGTATCCTGCAAAACGTCAACATTTAGCATTTGTTTATACGAAAATAAAAAATGGGGCGAGTGTGAATTCTAAATCGTTGCCTTTTTCCGCAGGGCATGCACATCTCTGGTTTAATAACAGTTTTAGCTGAAAAAGTGTGTCCTCGTGCCGATTTGGTGTTCCAAGTGTACCCTCCGATATTTGGACTGGGTTTGAAAACGCCATCCGAATCTGATCCTGAAGTCAAGTCCGCTTTCGGAGCCGACGGCTGTAAAAAGAAACGGGATTAATTTTTTTTCACATTCGATTCAAGCTGTTAAATGTACAATGTTTATAGAAATATCGTTTGCCTCAATAAAGTCGAATTTCGATTTGGTGCGCTCGATACTCTTCTTGCGTTTTATCGGTGGAGTTTGAGGATCCTGATTCTCGTCGCAGGGTAAAGCCTCGATGACCGAGGACGCAGTGATCGTGCCTTCTTTAGGTATCGTGACTGTGGTCGTGGCAATGATCCTATCGGAGCTGGTCTCCGCCGTTTTTTGCAAAGAGCGTCGCTTCTTCCCAGAGTACTCGCCACTGGGCCTGTGCTCTTTCCATTCTCGCTTTTTCGAGTGATGCTGTAGAATAGCGCTCGTATCCAAGTCATCTTCAGACCTGGAAAAGCTGCTCAAGTCGCCCAATATCGAAGCAGTTGAATCCAGCTCTGCTATAGTATTCAACCTGAAAAAAAATTAAGATGATTCCAGTTTTCAGTCTTGTCGATTACAATCATTACTTGTCATTGTAGGAATCTTTCATGAGAGCATTGCTGAAACGGCTGTTTAATGTTGATTGCAGTTTCTCTCTGGTTTCTTCATTCAGTTTCCTTCCTCTGTCGTTCAGCAAGAGATCTCGAGCCATAACTATCTGTCGTTCCTGGAAGTTTAATGTTTCGTTAATCGAAGTTATGAGTATTTTTCAGACTTTACACGAAATGTTTATTACAAGAGCTTTTTTTTCTTCTTCTGCGATTCTTCTTCGCCGTTTCTCAGTGTCAAATAACTTCTTGGCTCTGCTCAATTGTCTGTCGAGGGTCGATGTCTCATTGTGGGCTTTTCCCAACTCCGAAGCAAGCCTTTGACATTCCTGAACAGCCCCCAGCCATTTTTGACGCATGTCTTCCTGGTTGATAACGAATTGCAGAAATTCTGTGGAAATTCAAACCAAAATTAATTTACCCATCGTTCTTTCTCATTAACGTTATTTTTTATTCAATTTCGATAGTAATTTTTGTAATTATTTTATGGAAACATCGAAAATAAAAATTTTACGATTAAATTGAGGACGGGAAAGCGGAAATAAGGGGTTTTTTTTAACGATTGTAAGTAATCAGTTCCGTTATATCTAATCTTCTATAGATAACGAAATGTAACAGCCGCGGATTTCAAATTTCAAAAACCTTCAGTTTCGTGAACGATACAATCGGAAAAACCATAGAAATGCTTTGTAAAAGTTTTATTTTTATTTTTTCAAACGATAAAATGACGTTTTTGAATCGAAATGTGGATTCTAACCTCCTTCGCAGGATCCGTTGATAAGGACGTTGGAGCATCGTACGAGCTCATCGTAACTCGCCAAAAGAGAAAGCGACGACGACATTTTCGTTAAAACTTCGCTTTCCAGGGGAGTTGAATAAAAAAAACACCGTTTTTTCGGAAAATCTGTTACAGCGTCATCCGTAACTTTGGAATTTCCGAGCACGATCTAAGTTTGCTGCACAGCTTTACTTTTTAAAGCTGTGCCTTGCCCGCAGCACTTGATTTTGGGAAACTTTATGTAAAAAACGCTTTAATAACTCGCGCAATTTCGTCACCGTGCATCGCCGATTGTACATTCGTTAATATCCGTTGATATTTACGACGAGCATGAACATGTATAAAAAATGCTCTTTTTCTTCGCGAATGCGGTGCATTTGAAACGGACCAATCAGCGACGGCAACAAAAAGGAACGTAGCGCCTGCGCACTAATTTGGGTTCGCCGTTCAACCACAAGATGGCGTTTGTCTGCTGTTTCGACGTTCCGAAAAAGGTAAGAATTTGACTATTTCCGCGTTTTTATCAGCTGAATTTGTTGAAAAAACGTATTACGATATAAAAATTCAACGGTTCGCACATTCGAATAGTTAACAATATAGATATTTCCTTCCCAAATCAACAATTTTCAAAACAAAATGTTTCGCACGCGTTTTTTCAAATTTCAAACGGTCGAAAAAACAATCAATTATTTCGCGAAATAATACGAGGAAATACGCGGGAATGAGAGACTTTTGTCGAGAATCGATTGAAACAACACCGTAATGTTGCACATAGCGCGACTTCATGAGCTTTCAGAATATCAAGCGTTTCCAACTTCTGTGAATACGTTTCGAACTTGTCAAGTACTCCGTCGAAGTTTCTCGAGTATGAAACTAATTGAACCATACAATCGCCCGTAAAAGGAATCAATTTCGAAACGACTTTCCCGCTCGAATCGCAGAATGCATTTCAATGTTTTCAATTAATTTAACCGAGGCATTCATTCCAAAGACTAAAATAACGATTTTCCCGCGATTCATTAAAACGCAGTTAATTCATCCCCGACGTGGAAACTTTTCGAATGAAATATGCAGGTAATTGTAGACGCCAAAGTACACTTCAGACACATGTTTCGGGCCGTTAAAAGTTCGTAACTGTTTTTTCGCGCTTCGTTTCATACACACGAAACGAAAACAATTCGAATGCAAACTTACGCGTTCGTAATTGTTTTGCACTTCAAACTTTATCATTAACATTTTACATCTGCTTTTACACATTTCAACGCGACTACATAAGTGTACTTTTATTCGCACAATTACAAACAATTTTCCCGGTGCAATATTTCGAAATATTCCGGTCGGAAAAGTACACTTTTTCGACCTGCGCTGCATAGTCAGAATTTAATGTAATGACAGAATTGGGGAATTGATTGAGTTGCGCATGATGAAGTGTTGCGATTGAAGCAATTAGGTACAGCGACGACGCTGGTAAACAGCTCTGTATGAGATAATTCTGTTATCTGTGCTCGCTGTGCGCTCGGGAGCTCGAAATAGAGCTCACAGTTCTCTATACAGGGCGTCATATTATAATCCACGTCATTTTGTGTCGGATGCCGTTACACATTATAATGACGTCGCTCTAATAATTAATAAGCCTGCTATTGTTCAAAGTAATGCAGAAAAAATTCATCAGTTCAGCGAGTCGAGCCGCTGCATTGTTAATCCAATTTTCCATACAACATTGGACGTTGTGAATTCTCGTTTCATCCATACATGCAATACAAAGTTTGAATAAGTGATGCGATAATTGCTGTCTCGGCAAAGTTTTTATCAATATTAATCGATTTTGGTGCAATTTAAATCGATAAAATAAAAGAGTTTGGCTTAAATTTATAGGAATTTTGAAGATTAGTTATAAGCCGCGCCACCATTTTGGCGAGGGCGCCACGTGCGCGTAGCATTAAGAAAAAAGTAAGCGACAAGAAGGCAGTCTGTCAATTGATTCAATTGTGCCTCTAGAAGTCACTTGTCGAAAATGAGCTCAATCGACTGTCCAGTTTTGGAGAAATAACAATGGCAATTAACAGTTTCGATCACAGAATTGAAAAAAATCCGTAGAATTTCGTAAAAAATGGTTAAAAGTGAGAATCGAATTATGCCAATTCAATTAGGTTGACGTATATAGAAAGTTACTGTCTCATTTTCTCGTAAAACGTCACTTTCGAGTACGATGCCATAGATCGGGCGACACTGTTCCGCAGATACACGAGGTGAATAGAGAACGCAACAATTGAGAGAAACAGAGACAAAACATACATTATGCACTTGCGACGTTACCGAAAAATCAAGCTGTGGAGTGAAGAAAGCTTCGAGTTGCAATCTTTTAGTAGCTAACTTCAGCGCGCTAGAACCACCTTAAATAAAAAGATTTCGTAAAAAGACGACGTCTTGGACTTCAATTAATCCTACAAATTTATAGAGCCAAATTCAGAGCTAATTTCAATATCGAAAACATCCGAAGTTCGATAAAACTGAGAGACTTTCATACAAACTTCGGAGCATTGTCTGGGTATTGGAGTTTCAACATGAATCGTTTTTTGTTTCATTTGTTCTTGGTCGAAGCGAGGGAATTTCTAAAGTACGAACGATTCATTTCTGCAATCGCGATCGTGATATCAGTTTCCGTTAATTAGACCCTTGATTTGGCAAATGTGTCTCTCCGGTTATCTCTCTTTTATTTATCATGCGGAAAAACATCGATTTCCCGATTCCCGTGATTCAGCGAAACGAGGATCCGCGGGCCTTTGACTCTCTGCCAAGATTTCGGTTGAAACAGGAAATCGGAGCAAATACGGGGATATCTCGGAGTTTTTGGAATCATATCATTGCTTTCCCCTTGAAAATCAGCGATGGGAGAGGTCGAACTACGAACCTCTGATGCCCGAGAGCTTGCAACTCGTGGCAAGGGAAAAGCATTGTTTGCCAAGATCGTTTAACATGCAGTAAATTGCGCTGGTACGCCGTTGCAAATATTGATCGAGTTCGAAATCCTCATTTGTTAAGGAAGAGTTCGCTTTTACACTCTAAATCGTGTGATTCGATTCTTACACTGATAAAAAAGTTCTATTAACAATTACAAGAAATCTTATAAAAAGTACCATATTAAACGTTTGAAAAAACAATTTTTACTATGTCATCATTCTGTTACAATTATATCTTGTGTGAATTGATATAACTTGGTCTTATGAAATTCAGTTACGTATGCAATATTTTTTACAAGACCAACCCTGATAGCACATCTGCCGGTAAATTTCATGTAAACGCCTGCGCACTCACGCGTTTGCATGAAATTATGCAAAATTTGTGTAAACGCGTTTACACGAAATTTGATCAAATTGTACTCAAATTTGTAGTAAATACAAGTATTTGTTAATAGAGTTTTATTTATTTTCATCTTAATTATAATTATTTTTATAACGTGTTCCATCAAATAAACATAATATCATTACAGTTTAATTCAATACTTCGTCATTATATAAAAACTTCGAGTATATGCATACATTTGGATATTTTGTCCGAAAATTGACGGTAAACATCGAACATTAAACGTTTTAATATACATAATTTGTAATGCTGGATAACTGTTGTTTTGATAATTTTTCATATTGTTGAAAATTAACTTGCGAATGAATGAAAAAAGAAAAATTGTCTTGACCGTTTACACAAATTTTACACAAAATCGCGGACTCAGGTGCGCGTAAATTTTGTGGCAGGGGTGTTTTCAGGGAACTTTCAATTTCTACCATACTTGCACGTCGTTACTGCATTAGTATGGTACTTTTTATAAGATTTCTTGTACTATTTAATAGAACTTTTTTATCAGTGCAGGAAATATCGACAGAAAATAAATGATGTGATCGGGCTACCCAATGGTATAGTAATTTTTGTTGGAACTATAATAATTTTTCATATAAGTTTTATCTCCGTGTAAAAGATTGAGCGCGTGCGAAACTTGTTAAAGGAAAAACATATTTTTGATAAAAAGTAATGATACGAAGTGAAAATGTACTTGCATAAAGTGCCGCTTCCAATTTCAGCTCAAAAGTAATAGTCACTTATAACAAGTTTTCCTTCTTACAACTTGTCCGCCTTCGAATAGAATTTCTAGAGCACTTTTCAGAGTCTAAAAGCGTCGATCGACGTTTTCCTATTTCCCAGTCGCGAATATATTTTCACTCTTTTATTACGTTTCGTTTTCATTGCTACAAAAAATAGAAAAAAACGTACTTTCAATTGTTTTATTAACTTTCTTCAACAATTAGAATTCTTGTAAATACACAAGCGAAAATACATCGAAAACTCTTGCAACATTTCGGCATGTATAACAGTAATAACATCAGCAATAATTTGGTTCAATCACAGTTTTCTGGACAGAATTTTCCCCTTCTCAGTTTTCCCGAACTGGTACATTCGGTACATCGGGTAATACGAGCTCGTTTCGAAGTCGCAGTCATCTTCTTTTCCAGTGGGATCGTCATTCCCAGGTTTCGAAGACCGATAAATTTGGCTCTCTCCGTACTTGCCATCCACTACAATAAAAAACAACGTTACCAAAACCCATTGTTTCGAAATAAAAACTTCCCTCGTAACGACAAATCAAGAACTGACATTAATTACAAGAGAAAATGACTCACAAAGTCCATTCTGCGCTTCAATTTCGTTCCGAAGAGTCAGTTTTTCATCTTCGGATAACAAGGAACTCTGATGGTTCAGTTCTTCGAGTGTCTTCTCGTAATATTTCAAGGGAATCGTACCAATTATGACGTTCATTCTGACTTTCACATTTTTATGAAACAGCCTGTAGTACCATTCGTTGACATCTACACGGGTTTCCACTTTTAGGGTGTATCGTACGTCAAGAAGATTGCAGAAGTTCATCCCGGTTGGCGGAACCGCCGGGATGTCGACGTCCACGTTGTAACTTTCTTTCTTCTGCGTCACTGGCTGCTCGATCTCCACTATCACTTCTTTGTGTCTCCGGGATTTCGAGAAAGCGTGGTAGATTATCACCTGAACATCAAATGTTGCTCAGAAATTAAGTTCTCAAGTCTGATACTGCCTAATCAGGTCTGATCATGTTGAATTAGGTCGAATCATGTCTTGATTAATCACGGTTTGATTCTTCTAGGTAAGGCTTAGTCTGACCTAATTAAGCGAGATCAAACCTAATTGCCATGATTAGACGCGATGAGTACTGATTTATTATTCCCTGGTAAGATGTAAGTGTTTAATGATCCGACTTTCCAGTTCAATCAAGACTTTCTATAAAAACCATCTACCGTTTCTAAATGTTCAATTGTGTAAGATTGATTCATCTTTATATTGTTTTTATGGACAGTTTTGAGATCAAAGTAAACCTTCTTTAACAGTATCCTCAGCTTTCTTAATTCGACGTTAGACTCGTTGTTCAGCTTTATTTTCATCGGAATCAACTGCCCAGGAACAAAGCCCCGTACTGGAATGTCGACTTCCAAACTTATAGGCCTCGTTTGTCCCAGAAACACATTCAAGTTTTGCTCGTTAATCGGTAGCTGAATGAACGAAGAATTTTGCATTATTAAAGAAATCCGGGCGCAAAATGCAAGAGTGAATTGGAGTGAGTTCACCTGGGCTTGAGCGTTATCGTTGAGATCCACGATCGTGCAGAAGGTGAAGGGAACCGTGCTCGAAGGAACATAACTTTTCTTCGCAACGTCCAGAAATGCCCTGATCGAGTATCGGATTCGCCCGTATCGCCCTTCGAAACTGCAGGGCAATTTGTCAGGAAGCCGCAAGCCGAACAAGTATTCCCCGCTCGCAATTTCGGCCTTGTTCTCTCCATCTGCTCGGAATCAATCGAAGTTCGAATCAAACATTGAATTGCGAAAAATGTGGATCTTCCGCGTACGCACCGCCTCGAATGTACAGTTTTTCGCAGAGATAAGTTTCGTCGCCGGAGTATTTTCTGCGCAAACCGCCGATGCTGTCGGTGAAATAAATCTGGGCCTCGCCCTTGCATTTGATGCGCAATCCTTGGGTAAAAGTAAGTGCCGTCATTCAATGAATCGGGAATTGAATTTGCTGTTTTTTTCGTCTGTTTACCTAAGGCTTCGATCGGATTTTCCAGCTTCAGAACTACTTTTCCCGTGAGGCTTTGTCCGGCCTGGTAAATTTTATCCGCTTTGTCGAGGCTCAAGTTTATGTCCAACAGGCCGATGCTGTTTTTCGTAGACAAGTTTCAATCATCGATTAGGGACTCGGTATTTAAGGATGTATTGGATATACAATCTCAGCCAGATGTGGCGAAATTCAAAATATTCAAGTTCCAGAAGCAAACAATAACTGAAAATATAGCTTTTAATATTACAATGACCGCTGTAGGCTTTTTTGCAAAATAATATAACTTATAACAAAAATTTCTTCAATATTATAGTGCGATAAATACACTTTTAGCAGTTACTGTACTAATGTTCTTATGTCGATTGTCCTTGATAACTCGAAAAGTATGTACACGATTGCAAACGTTTTACCGGACAATGTTGATAAATAGTGGAGCTTCATGTACATAAAATATAAAAGTATTCTAGTGATTAGTAACGTACTATTTTACGAGTTATATGCGACAATTTGCGCTTTTCCCATAAGAACGCATGTAAAATAATAAAATGTTAGAACTTCCAAATTATTGAGACAATCTTTCTGAAACTTTGCATGGTGTTTAAGAATATTACAAACATCTATTCTGCCGAGTTTCATCGAATTTTCGTGATTCTGAATGTATGTCCCATACACCCTTAAATTCTTTGGTGCGAGGATTCGAACTATGGACTTTCGAATTTACCTTTTCCGAAGTTCGGAGACCACGTTTTCCTTCTTCATATTTTCGTTCCACCGACAGTTTTCTAATTTTTTAATACTCTTTTAGAGTCTTTAATTCTCTTCGAATCGGGGTTGAATTCGAATGAAAATTCGCTGGGTGAGAACGGCACGAAAGAATAATACGCGGAGAATTAAATTAATCGAGTTACTGGAAGTCCAGGGGAAAAAGCGCGAGGAGCTTCGAGAAAATGCCACGCTTAACTAGTCGCAAGTTTGTTGTGAAGAATCCAAAATATCGAAACGCATGCGTGCAAGGACTCGCCAATAACCTGGCGACGTCGAGTCGACTTATCAAGGATTCGACCTACTCCAGTACTCGCAAAACTAATTAAAACAATCGCATGACTATTGATTGCCAGAACGCGGAATCCGCTTTTCGCCAAATTTTTTTCCAATCACGCGTCAAGATATTCGACGAGCTTTTTCTCCAGGGAATCGGAATGTTTAATTTCCGAAGAGAGAAAAAGAAAAACTGCATTTTCCGATAGTAAATTGACCTTGTTTGCTTTCTAAGACTCGAATTGCAAAAATTGTTGTCGCAAAGTTTTGGGAGTTAAGTGGGTTGAGTTCAAGGGCGAAAACGTGAGTCGGCGGGATCGATTTTCGCGTATTCCCCGTGGCATAAATGCGTCCTTGATTTCAAGCTTCGAAAATCCTCTTTTACTCGTGATTTAATCGCATTACTGATCCACGTTTACATTTTCAAGGATGCTTTTCGATTTGTTTAAGAATGGATGGGAAATTGGGTAGGAAATATCCGAAAGCGATTATAAATTGACCGAAAATCAATAAACATTTAAAAAAGAAAATGGTTTGGAATAATGCACGAAAGCTTATTTAAAAAAACGGAAAATCCTCAACTTTCGGGCATTTAAAACAAAGTTTTTCGAACATCAGTCGTCGCGTCAGACGCTCGTAATTTATATCCGGGTCCCAAGTGCTTTATAGAACTCGTAAACCAAGCGCACCTAGATGTAATAATAGTTTCTTGTACTTCCACCGCAGTGGACACAGAAGCAAAGGTAATCCCCGCATTGCCATCAATTTCAATGATGATAATTATCCCGTCTTCCGCCATCTTTGTCCACGTCACTCCGAAATATCAACATTTACATTCCATTCGTTCTGCTCAAAATCGTATTCACTGGCCCAAAAACGCTCGTATTCTCAGTCGATTTTGGAAAAGTTTTTCATTTTTCAAAAGTTGGTAGGTAAAACAGAACTTAAAGACCGTTAATTTGCATAAATGATGGCAAATCAGCACATTAGTCTTCGTTAGTTTCCCGTAGCTTTGGAAATTAATTAACTCGGTGACGCTGAAGCAAGCAAGAGAGAATTAATAATCGATGCACGTGTCAACATGACGCGGTGGCCCAAGATTCGGTAAATTTATAATGCGTCGCGGATTATTTGTACCATGTTAACTGCAATCAGTGCTCCCAGCTCTGGCAAACAGAGACATGAATTACGTTTCGATAAAACAAGCGATCTAATTTGCTTCGCGGGACCAAACATCCGAGCTCGTAGTTTGTCGATTACACAAAGTTGCTTGTGCCCTTTTCGCTCCGACAAGCCTGTGACTCGATCATAAGTGCTTTGGCACGTTATCGGTCACATTTTTCTTAACAAACGCGAACTCAACTGTTACAGTTCCGAGTTGACCACATGGCACACCTGATTTTGACGTGATCTGCGGTCTCGCGAAATCCAAAGCTGAAATTGAGCTTCGGAAAATTTCGAATTCACTGAAAAAGAGAATAGTCGTTGATTTTTCAACATTTTTGTCCATTCAAATGACGAATTCTTTTCAAAAACATCGATGAAATTAAATAAAAATGTAACAACATTTTGTGTAATTTAAGGTGGATCAATACTTTAATGCAAGGGTGAATTAGAAAAAATATTTATATCGCAACATCATTAATTACATTTAATATGCCAGTATAATTTATTTAACAACATCTTCTTCTTCACGAAAAAAAATAAGCCACTGAAAAAATTGTGCAAAAATGCTCGTAACGAACAATTGAACATTTTAACAGTTTTTTAAAAGAAAAATGTTTATTTCTTAGCCAATTTGCATGTTCGATTATTTATATTGTTCACGGGACTATTTGCAACAACTTGACCGTGGCGTTTTGAAAAATATTCATTTGCCAAAAAGATACATGCATTTGTTTAAAGAATTGTTGACCTTCTTACTGAACAAATGCATGTATCTTTTCGGCAAATGAATATTTTCCAAAATGCCACGGTCAAGTTGTTGCAAATAGTCCTGTGAACAATATAAATAACCGAACATGCAAATTAACTGAGAAATA
>JABFQM010000998.1:0-25608 GCA_022816865.1 Zelostemma sp. ZL-2020
TGACAATTATTTTAGAACTGAGAAACGTAATTACGATCAAGGTTGAAAACTATTTTCAACTACGGGTGTTGCTTGAAAAGATAGTTATTTTTTTTGTGTAGAAAAAGTTAATAATAATCACGTATTTTGTACTTTTCTCACGGCCCTGTCCATTACTGGGACATGGTCCATTACTGGGACATTCACCTTAATACACGAAATTTAAAGAGAAAAACCAACAAACGCTTCAGATTGAACAAATGGTACTCCAGTCTTTTAATAAAATATTCACTTTTATGCGTATTTGAAGAGCAGTATATTACCGAGACTGCCGTGCAACAAGCCGCGCTGATCACGGATTTACCCTGACAAAGAATAAGCTAGCCGGTTCCTAGTCGCTGCTCAGCCTCCGTAGAAACTTGAGAGTAACTTAATGCTTTTATGATAGGACAGATACTATCGCTGAGATCCTTCCCAGAGGATGATAACGTGATTCTCATGTATTATAGTACTTTAGATCGGAGATATTTCCTACGTGGTTAATAGCGAAAATAACAGGCATCTTTCATCTTCTCACGATTGGCATTTTTGCTTAATCTCTACATGTAAAGTTATCATTTGTGGCAGATAATGCATGACATTATCGGAATTATCGCCTTTTTAACACGTAGATCTTGCGAAAGCGGAAGACGTTTCCTTCCTCGATACTCATCTTTTCAACAACTGTCCCCGTTACGTGATCTTCAAAGAAGCCCACGGTTATATTTATGAAAGGTATTCCAATCAATTGATTCTACAATTGTCAGGTCATCGGATTTGAAATAGTAACGATACGGTGAAGGAAATCGACGTCGATAAAATAAGATGGTTCCTTACCGAGAATCCGGTCTTTCGTCAATGTCTTCCAAAAGGAAACGCAACGTGCCTTGCACGTAAATTGAATCGCATTCAGTGGATATACGATACATGGGATTTAAATGGGTCTGCGTTGCAACTTAGAGCGAGCATTCGTATCCCATGTACGGTATCGAACTATCGTTTGCCTACAAGACTTGTGCTGCGAAACGCGGATTTTTTCAAGCATACGCGTATCTGCATTTTGTGTTGTTAAGGATATTCTCACGGTCGAATGCATTATCTACAACATCGGGACTTTTACGCTACAAAGTGTAATTCCTAATGCGTTTTATTCCGTCATTAAAAGTCACGCATTGATAACGCGTGAAATACGTCGAGCTATAAATTCTCCTGTTTATCTATCAAATATTAAAACTCTCAACTCCCAAGCAGTTTATCTTGATTCTGCAAAACTTGTCAGAGCGAATATTATTTCATCGGGAATTCACTCTTCTGTCTTTTGCTTCTCGCTTTCCATTTGCTCGATGGCGAGTCGAGGCAATTTCGTTTCCCGACGAATCAGAAAATTTTCAAACAGGTAAGAAAACGGGAAAATCTCCCGACGCAATTATTACCTGCTCTTTAATTTCGTAATCCTGATACGACGCTGGGTATTATTTCCTCGGAGACTCGTACGCGCGTAAACATAAATGATGATTCCATTCAGCTGAATGCTCGGCGTTTAATCATATATTATTTTTCGGATGAAGTATTAATTACAGACCTCGGCTAGCGCGGTTTCCGCTTTTCACACGGCGTTACAAAAAAAGGCCGATGTTATCCTAGAATTGCGCAAACACAAGAGGCTCCGAGCGATTTACTTACATCTATGAAGCATGAAGTTACTCTATAAAAGTGCGGCAAGACTTCGCACGATTACAGGAGAGACTCACGAGTTCCGGCGACGAGGTTTATCGCTCGATCCTGAGTCATTAGACCAGCCAATGCATTTATCTAGCGCACGGAGCCGACTCCGAGGTTTGTGTATTGCGCCATTAGTGCCTTGGTGAAAATTGCCGGAGCTTCCTGGGTTGTAGAAGTCACCTGTCAACTAGTCTCGTTCACCTATCCGGTGCTAACGAGGGAATTCCGCTTTTCGGCCCGGGAATTACATATTCCATAATGACCAAACTTGAGAAAAAAAAACCCACATAATAGCACGTTACTTCTTACTGTTTTCGTTGTAGTTGCCGCAGGTGAAAGAGAAACGAAGGGAACATTTAAAGCATATTTATAAATACCAGTACGAGTGTACCTCAAAATGAAATTACATATTGTGCTGATTTGTTGTAATGTGTACCCACGATGTGTTCATAAATTACAGCCATATTAGACCATTGACACATTTTTTCGTCGGGATAATAACACGTGTATATCGCGTAAATCGTGCTTGCGACAGCTTCGTATCCGCAGCTTATACCTGCAGTCCTCCATCGGACGGCAATGCCAAACCGCGAGACTATCGTTAAAATATGCAAATTCGTGATAGCGAAACGCAATTCCAAGAATACTATCTTTGGCATTCGATGCCTGTGATGTAGCCTTCATTAAATGCGTGTGTTGAGGGCTTCCATGTATCTCGTTTCGAACTTTTACTCGCATTTCACGGACATGTCAATTTGGACAGTATATGCAATTATATATCGGAGAAGAAAAAGTAAGCGGCCAATTTTGAATAACAAAAAGTCGTAACCTTATATTTAACTGTCCACGCTATTATTCCAACTTCTTTCTAAAACGTTCCGCAAAAATTCTAGAACCTGAGCATCATAATTAAGTATTCTCATTTAACAATGTATATGAGCCATCGTTAAAGATATAAATGTAGCCGTGCCTTGTCGACAGCCGAGGTGTTTCCACTACCCCGGTGTCAAGACCATTTTCTAAATGACTTATAAATATAAGCTTTCATAAGCTCGTGAAAACAATACTTTTATAAAAATAAAAGACCTTCGAAGATGATACTGCGAAATTCCTCCGTACCCTCCAGCCCTTCACGTAAAGTAATTCTGGCAGACCGGAAATTAGGCGGTGTAATACTTATTATGAAGAGGCTCTTTTTTGCCCCGCGGTGCATACAAATTCGCAGTGCACCGCTACAGTCTAGATATAACTTCGCGTCGAAAAGGCAAATCATTGTAAATGTTTCATAACAAGCATCGCTCATTACTTTTACTCAGCAACTTGTTAATGAATGTTGTTTCTGATGATACGACTGGGTAACAAGGCTCGATGATTTTACGCATCAATTGACAAAGATAATTCTTGTTTTTTTATTTTCATATCGATTCTTCGAACGTATCAGCGAACGATTCAGTGAGCATGTTCCACATAAATTAGTCTTCATCATCCTGCCGGATGTTCATGGATTAATCTTTTAGTTCGGTGAACTTTTAGGATTAGAAGCTTTTCTGTTGGGAACAAGAATCTCTCGTTCACTTCTGAGTGTGTGTTTATTAATTACACGCACTTCGCGTTCTACATTAATTTGAAATTTTCATTTAACTTTGTGGAAACTTTCCTTTCTTTTTGATCTCGTAATTATCATCTATTATAAAAATTTGTTAATTCTTAAAATTAATCATCTTTTTTTTGCAAAAATAATGATTTTTGCAAAGATTAAACAAAACTTGAAATCCGCGATTCCAATACATTTCGAAGTATTTCGACACATTTCGATAACTCGAAGACTTCATGTGATTACATCTCGTTTTTCTCTTTAGGACAGAACCAAGAGTAAAATAAATATGAGATACAGTGATGTTGAACGATTGAGATACATTTGAATGTAAAAGGATTCCTGACAAAAGAAAATCCGAAAGTCGTAGAACGATGTTCATTGCGGTACATTACATTTCAAGAATCTCACGGTTTTACTCGGCGCTCGATTTTATAGTTCCTGGCGGCTACTACTGAGGGCTCCGAGACAGCGGTAAAACAATTCAACCTGATTAAATCTTCGACTTCGGATACAAATCTCGTAAAGACGAGCACGACTACATTTGTCGTCGCGGATATCGATCCCTACGATAACGAGTCGATAAAATGCATTTTGCACGCGTTCGCTTTTTTCAGGAAGCCGTAAGTGGAAACTCGATCCAATAGAATTCTTTTTTGGCTCTGACTAAAAAGAAGGCAAAACACGTCGGGAGAAAAGAAATATTCGTAGTTGTCAACGATGCCGAGACTTGTAACAAATTGCAATTGGGTCGTGTCCGCGAATGAGAATTGCTTAAAAGCAGGGATACTTTTTTTCGAGAAGACAAAACAATAGAGATTGAAAGTAATTGAGTAACAGGTCGATCGGAGTGATTTAATACCATACAAACACGTGAAATTCTCAAAGAAGTCAACGACAAAACCACGACGGAAAAAGTTTTTCAACTTACGTTGACCCCAAATTCTTCTGGCTAGAATTCTGAAGAACGGATATTCAACATAAATCAAAGCTTCGACATTGACTGCCGGCTAATCAGTTTACAGAGTCTAATTCCAGGAGTAATAGCATCGCATACCAGCTTGACATTAATAAAATTAATATCTCATTTGCCAAGACCATGTGCGTGCATATTCGTATGACTTCCGGTGCACTGACATCGTCTGTATGCGTTTTACGTTTCGCTCGCTCCCGACGTACGAAGGAAATGCCCGCGGAACAAAAAGTAGCGAGATTAATCAAGCAGTAGCCTTTATTACGCGAATCATCTTGGAATTTGAGAAAAGATTGGAAATGAAATGAATTCCGTTATTCTTCATCAACTCCGTGGAATGAGTAAATATTACCGCTCTGATTTTTCCGATATTAAATTACTTATTATAATTCAGCGCCCCGGCGAACAAGAATAAATAACTTTTTAATGAAGACGCACCAGAGGTCGGGGAGTATTTGTCAAGAGACAAAAGAAATTCCATTTACGAGCCTCGCTGTTTCTACTTTAAATGTTCCCATAGCGAATCACGCAGCCCTGATGAAATTTTATGAAGCGGTTCGAAGTAATCGCTTTGTAGCCAAGATTTCACAGCACATATGTCGCTGACTCTCTGGCAGTGCATCAAAGGATGGTATGCAAAATAGTTTCGTTGGGTCGTAAAATCGCGAGGCAAATGGAATTGCTGACCCTTCTCGGGTATATCTGCGGTCAGAAGACGGGATTAGATAAAACGGATTTGGACGGTCAGCATTTTTTTAGGAGAAAAGGAAACATTCCGTGGATTACGGCTGTCTCAAAAAATGGTTCTTTATAGATCAAAACTGACGAGCGAAACAGCTCGATTAATCGCCTTAGAAAAAGATGCTGTTGATTTTTACCGCAATCACGAGTCTTTCAATTCGACAAAACTCAGAGAGCTTTCAGAAGATAATTTTTTATTCGTATTATTTGAATGCAAATTTATGTGTTTTAAAGTCGCGGTATATCGCCGCGGTGAATATTTGAATCTTTGGAGTTACATTTTCTCCTGAGTCTTTACTTCCAATTATTTTAACTAGTACCTTCGCTCTACCCGAGGGGAATTAGGTGCAATATACTGTTAGGGAAGTGATGTACTTGAACGATTTCTACATTGTATTTTTAACGCCGGACGACTCGAAATGAGAAAAAAATTCAATTCCGTGACGAAAGCATAAAATGCATAGGAGAGAGTGCGCTTGGTTGTGACAATTTTCATATTTCGCCGATTTGAGTATTAAATATCATAGAAAAAATCGATTCTATCTTTCATTTGTCGTTGTCTTTAATAATTAACGATAAAAAGAACTGACGTGTACAAATTGTCGATACCAGAAAGATTTTTCCGAACCTTTGCATACGTCACGTCCAAGGACACTTGTTCATTGGTTGTGACGAGTCGTCTAGACTTGGAATCGCCGTAGAAATGAATCAAACATTGATGTAACAATAATAAAAAAGCAAGGAAATGAAACAAAACGGGATGATTATTTTAACGAAATTTATCTCAGGAACATTTTTACATCCCAAGTTTTCTCAGTACTTTTAAGATAATTTTAAACTCATATTAAGTCACGTCCGAGGCACGCTTACCCGTCACAACCAAAAAATAATACTAGCATATTGAAAATAAATTGTCAAAAACTGTGAATGAATGATTTTAAATGAACATAATCACATTTGGTTCCAGCATGAAATTTTCTACAAGCTAGTGTCCTAGATAGAAAAAATCCACTGGGAGGAAGATGCGAATCAATCTCTCAAAGTTATTCAGACTGTCACAACCAAGAGCTCTTTTCCCTACCATAATGATGTACAACTTCAACACTTTTTCCCCATAGTTCGACGTTTGTTTTTTAAGCCGATAAACACGTCTCGAAGCATCGGAAGAAATCAACTTGGGACGTTTTGAAAAATTATAAGCTTCGCATGAAAAACAAGTTTCGAATCTGTTACAAGTAATGAGATTCAAAAGAGATAAATCGACCACGCGGATATGTATATTAAACGACATTTTTCTACCGGATAAACGCGGAGCGTGACTCGATCGTATTCCACGGGTAAATCAAGACTATAAGCATCGGCAACGTTTCTATAACTTACTTCATCTGATTTTCCGCCTTTGCGCTTTCTCTCTCGACCGTTCTTGTGCGTAACTAATAAATCTCGCCCGACCCTTTGTCGGCGATTCCAAGTCTCATAACCACATGAAAAGACGATATGCGAGTCTCCTTCGCTGCGTCGTCGATTCAGGACTAGCGCGTCCATAATTATGCCTACCAGGGTATCATTTTTGAGAGTAAGTTCTGCTAATAACTGCGACTGTATAATTAAACGCGATGCACATTTAGAAAAGAGTTAAAAAGTTAGAAGCAGCACGGCGAGAAGACGAAATGACGTTGTCCTTGAGTTCAATCGTGTTTCTTTTCCCGAACTGCTTTTATCGACTGGTAGTTTTCCAACTTTGCGCGTTAATTAATACAAACTTCGCTTCGATCTTCATCTATTTCTACTCGACGATGCGTCGTATCTATCGATAGATCAGCCGGGGCAACTTGATTCCGTCTCATTACAGTCACTGCCTTTGTTTCGACCGTTAAGTTTCTCCGGAACGATCTGTTCGCATCGCTGATACGTCGCGGAATGTAATTAACTCGTGTGACGAAT
The DNA here is from genome assembly GCA_022816865.1 of Zelostemma sp. ZL-2020. Lineage (NCBI taxonomy): Eukaryota > Metazoa > Arthropoda > Insecta > Hymenoptera > Platygastridae > Zelostemma > Zelostemma sp. ZL-2020. The sequence goes on from JABFQM010000998.1 coordinate 6,993, forward strand.
ACTTTTTGTATGTTTACAGACAGATTATATGAAGACGTTATTTTTTTTCTCTCTTATCCAGGCGACGGACTATTATATCATGTCTTAAAGCCAAGAAGGAATGTCGGGGAAAGAAACATGGCAACGAATCTGCATAACTTACCCATAACTTGACATCCTGATATTTAACGAAGCCCCCGTTTTCTGAAACGACATAGATAATAAGAAATGGCGAACTAAAAATCTCACGTTGATAAGTAAAAGAGCGCCCGGCGAAAACTAGTTTATAAAATGAGAACCATATACTTTATGAAAGCCGCGTATGTGTGCCGTGCATTAAGAGCACAAATTTAATATGCGATATTTATGATTCAATCGAGAATTTTATGGAAAGTGAAATATCGTCGGTAATTACAGGAGATTGATTATAAAAATTTTCAGCGTCGTGCAAAGTTGAACGAACCGTTGCAAAATATTGATAAATTTTACCGTTACGAAACCAATCTTTCATTCTGAAAGCAAGCGTAGGAAACTCGTGGGTACAAAATGATATCAAAGGATAATGATCGTTCCTTAAGTAGGCGATGAGTGATCACAAAGCTTGATAAGCGTACGTTCTTCGCTGCTTACGTTCGTCCTACGCAATGCTAGTACGCGTTGCGGGCGCATAATGTAAGCAGAACATCTAAGAATCTGGATTCAGGGGTTCCACGTGTTTCCGCCGTAAGAACAGGGTCTGGATCCCGTTTCCAGTGGAATCCTGTTTCTCGCGTGCACCGATCTTGATCCACGATGCGAAAATACACTGTAGGCAATGTGGTTTCTGGCAAAACACGACTCGCCTATTGCGCCGGCATTGTATTGTAATGCGCAGCGCCCTTCAAAACGAGCACTGGCGCTGTTCTTTACCAGCGATACCCACCGAAACCTCCGCGCGAATTCATCAATCCTGCCAACGGTACATTTACCCGATGAAATCGACACGAATCGGAGACGAAATTCGAAAAAAGTTTATCTCGTCGCGGACGAATTCATCTCTCTGACAAATCGCGCGCAGCGGAGTTGAAGATTAATCTTCCAACCACTTTTTTTTTCTAGTCCCGTTGCATGATGTCATCGTTAATATCAGGGAACTCGATACAGTAATGCCTTCACTCGGTGGGCGTAAGATTATGCGTAGAACGAACAATGGGAGATAGTTTCAAATGAGCCAGAAAAAGAGAGAAAGAACAAGTTGGAAGATGTAAAAGCGGGAGAAAATGAAGAAGAACAAGGAAGCTTGGAGCACGTAGCGGAAACTGGGAGGACGTCGTAGCCAATAAGAGAGTCCAAGATGCCGAGGGAGATGCTCTTATAACGAAGCCGCGCGGGCGTAGCGGTCAGGCGGAAGTGTTCACCCAATCATTGTTAAAGAGCCGCACATCCCGAGAAAGCGCTGTTTCTAGCAGGATCGGTAAATGGAGGCCTACGTTGTCGGAATGAGACTCGCAGCCTCCACTTTCTCAACGTTACTGCCTGGAATCTCGTAATACCCTGGACCATTTTCAAGCTCCGAGTGCGAAGTCCGGTAATGCCGTGAAAAAGGAGACGGGTGAAAACTTCTTTCGATAACGGAAAAAAAATTCGGCTCAATCAGCATACAAATAGGGAGTTCGCATCATAAAAAATTTTCCAACAACACTTTTCCAGTGATAGTGTAGTCTTATTTATGCTACTTTTTATCGGAATGATGTGATAAAATGCCAAATGAATTACACTCTGATTGTGTAAAAGCAATCTCGGCAAATGGACCGAAGATCTTTGTCGTTTAGGAATATCTTTTTACAGATCAGTGTTCCAATGCACCTGATACTATTTTCTTTACGAATAAAACTTTGAAATTGTTTATCTAAGGCGAATAGCATGTTCGAAAAATTATTTTGTGAATCGTAGAAATATTTAATTGTTTACAATTCAATCTTCTATTTGAGGTTGTGGCAGATATTTTTTGACATACTAAAAAAACCCTTTATTCGATGTTTTTATGGTGATTCTTCTGCATCCTGATACGAAGCATCATTTATAAATATTTTTCACGCATTTATAAGTATTTTTGAGCAAAAATATAAATCGTATGTCAGCTTGACATTGAAATGTTTTTTGGGTAACTACAGAAACTGTGCCACTGACCTTATTAAAATCTCATGTTCAACTATTTATCACCAAAAGCGCGTACACATCTCACAAAGGCTTCTTTTACAAACCCAAGTGAATTTTTCAGTAAGCAATTAACGCTACAAACTTGCCTTAATTATCTCCGATAAAGAAGATAATTCTACACTGGAAATGCATTAGCCTCGCGACTGCAATTCCGTAACTGCTTAATCTCACTTTTCCCCTTTTTTCATCTTATTATGACAACGATCGCATTACTTTGTAGCAAGGTGAACTTGAAATCGAACGTCAAGAGGAGATACAGGATTTAAAAAAACTCAAGCGAAAGGGTTAACGCCCGCGTCAGCTGGACGCAAGAATCTGCATAGTCGATTCAGGCGGGTGAGCAGAGGTAGCATTAAAGTCGCTATTGTGATGCTCCCGACGTGTTATTAATGAGGCTTTGCCTCCCCTCACGGATTGTAGAGCATCGCGGCACGCTGGCTGATGACAGGCGACGCGCCGCTCTCATTTCGTCGTCTTGAACGCACTATAAACGTCGCTCGTGTTGAGACAAGGCGAATTTCGCGAAAAACGGACCTCGTACGCAAAATGGAATCCGCAAGACATCGAAGCGTAGACTCCCACGAGAGTCACGAGTGATGCCGCTGTCTTATGCATAAAACATTAGCACGGTCCCTCCGACGATGCAGGTCATGTGACCAGTGAAAACATGAAACTTGCATACGTACGTAACGTTGAATAATCGCGAAACAGCGCACGCTTTGATAACATCTAACGTATCCATTGTGAAATACGCGCCTTTGTAAAGCCTTAACGAAGCCTGCAAATTTAACGCGAAATTAATCGTTGTTTGCTCATTATCAATCGAATCGATTGTTACGGAATGATATAATGATTGTTACGAATTGGCATGAGATTTCGAAGAAAAAATGGACTCGGTCGCCGCGGGTAGGACTTATGACTCTATCGGGAATATTGATGTTGATGAATGCGGCTTCGGAAAATATACCGCGCGTATCTTCATCTTTAACGTGACTAATTGCAAATAATTCCATCAACTTATTTGTTTACGGTACGGAGACCGCATAATTAATATATCCTCAACGGTCCCGTCCGTATCGGCCTTTCCAGCGATTCGTTCCCGCTGGGAGATGTTATAGGCAGGGCTGAAAAAAATCGCCCATCATCGAAGCGAGAAAGACTTTTTGCCATCGAGCCTCGGAACAGCATCGGTTTTATATCGCTTCACTCATAAAATTGCGTAGATGTAAAGGGATCCATAATGACGCGCAAGCATGAAAGGGTTAACGGTCTTCATTACGTCCAGTCTGCGGGTCGGCTACTGCGGAAAATTACTAACCTCGTACATTAACCTTGCAATCTGCAATTATTACGTCTATCAAAACGTCTTATATCGGTTAACCCGATAATATTCACTGTGCGGCTTACGTGCAGTTTCGTTCTTCGTGTCTAAAGAACATTCCGCGAAGAGTTTGTCTTCTTAAACTGAAGAGCATAAAGCAGTAACGATAATCAATCTGAACCTCTGCGCTGCACGGAATCGGTGGTTAATTCTAATTGGACATTTTTATACAATTGTCCCCTACATTTTCTTTTCTTTCGATTTTTTTTTCCATATACTCGATGATGAGCGTGCGTGGGCTTCTAATTGAGTAATGAAATCCTGTCCAGTATGAGGCATTTATTAACAGCCGTAGCAAAAGAAGAAGATGAACTGAAAGATGGAATCAATAACTCACCCTGGAACAGTTACGTGCTCGGGTAACTGATATTCGTTCATTTTATTATCCTCGAGATTTATGTCACGATTACGCGAGTTTTTCATTATGATTATAATTTGTTAGTACCGGCCAATTACAGAAATGCGCTTTGAACCATTAGATGTGTATCGGGAATTAATTGAAAGCCGAACATCTTGATTCGATGTCTTCTCTTTCGACGAGTTATTGAAAATTCCATTTCCTTGCTACAAAACTTTCGAAAATTCGGAAAAGTTACAATTTCCGACAGTCCGCGTTGCAGAATTTGTTTACAGAAATCCATTCGAAGTTTACTGTTGCTCAGTGCCGCCCGGTTAGGAAAGAGACCGCTGTGAGAGGGTCGTAAAGTTTGCTTGGTACGCGGAGGTACATTATTAGTCTGGCAAGAATGTCGGTGTTACGTGACAGTTTCTCGACACCCCGGATGTACCGCACACTATGTCGTAGCGTTTTTTGTGGCTTAATATTTTTTTTCCGGGTCACCTAGCAGACCAGCAAACTTATACGAATTAAATTTATGTTCCCGTGAATTAAAGTCGATCAAATTTCAAATAAAAGCCAAGATCGAGAATAAAGAAGCGTGTTTACGAGGGTAAGCAAGGTCGAATATTTACGAGGTAATTTCAATGAACAGAAATGTAACGAAAAGGTTTTCCAGTAAATGAGCGAGTCACGTTTGCGCGGTATGTTGTAATTAATATCTCACAAGTACACGCGGTGTATAAGCCACTAGTTGAAATTGACTCGAAGGAAAATGCGCTGTTAATCTTTATACCTTAATCCAACCTTGACACGAGGTAAATATACCTCATGTACTCTATTTTCGACGTAATTAATATTTTTACGAGAACGCAAAACGAAAAGTGAATCAAGAAATGATCCTGGAAGTATTTGAAAAAATGATTTGACGACTCGAGCGTCGAAATTATGTCCAATTAAAAGAAGAAGATTAAAAATAAATCCAAGGTTTGCGAGTTCGAAGCCCAGACTACCGAACGAATGCCAAAGTCATTCCGTGGAGCGCAGACTGAAAAGAACGTCCCTTGATCCCTTGCACCTCGTGTCACACGCCGTCAGAAGTCACGTCTCGGCGAGGTCACGGCGTCGTGACTCCGCACGCGAGGCATACACGGTACTCGAAGCTCGTCACGACTCCTCTTGAATAGCTTGATCGAAGAGCAGCCCACCACGGGAATTATCGTAATCGAGCCTCGTCAGGCTTGGCTAAAGAGCCGATTTCTGATCTCGGAGTTCCTACTCGGCGTTCAGATCCTACAAGCTGATTTCTTTATTCCCTCAGTTCGCGACTTTTCACAATAGGATGAAAGAGGTGCACAAGTTAATTGGATTTACATTTCTATTGCGCCGATTCCGTCCCCGAGATTTGTCATGCGTAATCAATTAGAGTATACCGCTTTTTGAGAACAATCGACGACTGAAAAGGATCGGATCGAAGGCTCATGATGGTGCTTTTAATGGCGACTTTGTATTTTTCCAGGCTTGATACATTAACTGAATGCGAGGAATTCGTTATTTATGGTTGCCGAAGGTACGCGACAATTGTGAGAGAACAAATTGATTTAACGCTCGGTTACCGTACTTTGTTTCGGAAATGTGGGAATTGCTTTCTTATGTACCCAGACTGTAATCATTCACTCTTGCGTTTTTCTTGGATTCTCTGTATTTATGAACTTGAACCCTGAATTCTCGACGATGAAGAATGCAAATGCATTTCCAAAAGAACAATCCAAGTTGAAAATCTCGCGGACTTATCCAGTTTTTATTTAATTAAATTAACAATATGCTGTTTAAAAAATAAATAGGAAAAAAATGTCCTTGCTTTCTTGTAATAACGAGCGAAAAAAGTCATAAAAAATATTTCTAATTCCCTCCGTGTTTTCTCGCTGCAATAATTTTTCAGTAAGATATTACAAAGTTGAAAAAGCTTTTTAAAAGTGAGAATTTGCAAGTTCCTTTGAAAAACGCGGAGCAGAAATGTTATGTTGCCGGCGCAGAAGAACATTGGGATATAAACGCAACATGTAACCTTGAGTTACGTTTACAATTATGCAGCATCGCCGGTACCGTGTTACATCCCTCTTAAAGCTTCGCGCTACCTATATTCCACGGCCCTTGGACCGGGACAAGCCGATAATTTAATATTCTTGTTGCTCCTGCAGAATCCTCTTTGCCAACATGCATCGCATTTTACATGCATTAAACCTCAATAGTCGGGCTATGGAAACCTTGACGCTGCTGCTTACTATTCTTCAGTCCGATTTCTTCTCCCTTCCGACATGCTTGACTCTGTTAGCGCGCTGTATGCTACTTCCTTTATATCAGGAGAAGGAAAAGGCTCTGATCAGGGCACCGAGATTTACGAGTTCGCCCGAAAGAAGCACAATTACGCGAAACACGTGTTTCCATTCGTTCCCATGCACGAGGGAATAATCTCTAAGACAAGCACGCACCTTCCGATGCGACTTGCGCCAGCTTTGAATAGACGCCGATCGCCTCCATACGAGCGAGATTTATTCGTTTCGACAAGACAGTCTACCAGCTTGCGTGGACTACTGCATTTTTCGACCAACTCCCCCCTCGCGATAGCCGATACAACGTGCCCTCGAAAAATTTCAAGGAAATTCCCGCAACCCTCCGAGATAATTGATCGATTTCGCTTCTTTTCTCCCGGCTTTATTAAGCACTCTTCACGCCACGAGATGACTTTTATGGCTTCTGGGAAGATAAATTTGTGCGCGTTCCCCGAGGCTCGTAAAATTTTTCGTGAAAGTGCGCAAAGCGCGATGACTCGTTGGTAACGAGGCGACAATTTCAAGTAAGTGGAGAACGGCGATTTCAACCAGTTCTGCTCTGGGAGTCGAAGAATGCTTGAAGAATGAAAAGGAACAAATACCGCCGGAGATCGATGACTTGGAAAAATATATACCATGTTCGCGGGGCATTAAAAGCCCTTTCTGTGAACTTATCGCGGTCGAGGATCACGAGGCATCTCAAGCGGAAGCGATTGAAGAGTGGATTGTCGATCGATCTTTCATTTCGCATCAAAAGCGTCATTTATGAAGCTTCCCGGAAAAACGAGTCAACTTCGTAATGATAGTTTTTGAGTTGTCACGATTTTTACGTACGAGTAATTCTTGATAATTTGCAATGTTTACAATATGTGATTCGAAAGTACATGATAAAGATGTCAAAAGTAACCGGTTTAAAGGTAAATCAGCTCCTTTAAAACGTGATACAAATCCCATTTTGAACATGAGTAGCCGACTGCATAATTTTCCGGCGAGTTTGATTTCAATTAATTCATATGATCAAAAAGATTGAGTTTTGAGTATGTTGAAATTTGAAGTGAAACTGATATTACAACATTAATTAATCATCGTGAACGATTAATTGCAGTCGAAAAGAAGATAGAAATTCTCAAAGAATTTGAAAGGGCTTGGTGTAACATTTGTTAAAACTGCTCTAAAATGAAATCATCTTCTTAAAAACCAATTTCAATTATTCATTTCAGAAATATTTACAATGCAAAAACTGCATTCAATAAGTTTTTTTTTCCCATACCGAATTTTAACGCACGTACCGGAAGTTACGTGAATTATTGCACGTCAATGCGTGCTGAATTATGCCGGTAGGCTTACAAGCTCAATGGCGCTCGAGTATCTCGCAGCTATTGGACTTTGCGCGATTTTTCCGTTCCTTGTACGCCGAGTGCACCCACGCATGTTTCGCCTCGTTTCACATAACAACCAGCACTTTTCGCGCCAAGTATACGCCATTAGGGTAGTGCTGTGTATAACGCAAACGCTTGAAAAACTCGTGTGAGATTGTACCCATTCTAGTAGCCAATAAATCATTTCAACAAGTAATTCACAAATTGGAAAACAACAATCATGTGCCGCGCAATTTAAATGCATGAATACATAAAATACGTAACGGGATGAACATTCTTCGAAAGAAAAAGTTGCGGAATCACAATAACGCCGAGCATCATGTGTCAGAAAAAGGCTAGGAAATAATTGCCGCAGGGGAATAAAATATGGCCGGTGAAGGGAGCCGTGATAGTCATTTTATAATATACAGTATGCAGAACAGCGCTCCTCGTATCTCTCACGTTACTCGTTCTCGGAAGCCCGGGGTTACAAAAGCCGTATAGCACGAGATCTTACATATTTGAATTATCATCTCGTAAAAGACTTACAAGTTAGAGCGCGCGCATTACATGTGCCTACCTGAGATTCAGGTAGATGCTCGATAACGAGAGCGGACACTGTAAGACGACTTCGGAAGAGCGCCGTTTAACGTTCCGCATATCGGCGTGGAAAAATGGAAAGACCCGCTCGACTCGTTCTCACTTCTGCCAGAGTTTCGTTCTGCGCGAAAAAAATTGCCTTACCGTGTTTTGTATAACAATAGATCCTGCCGAACGAGCGCGATTCATTTCATGTCGATGTTCCGTCACCTTTTTGCCCGCCGACTCGTTGAACCTGTCACTCGGTGACAAAGACGAAGTACGTGATTCGTCGCACTTTCCAAATACGGCCCGGGCAAAAACACCGCGCGACTAATCAACTCCCGCGGTGTTCTTAATTATTTTGTTATCAAATTTACGCTCGCACGTGATCGCGTTGCGTTATTCGGCTCCATTAAATCTGCATGCGAACGTTTTCATTAACGGGTCATGTTCAGTTTGTCATTGAAAATCGTTTCATCGTAAAATATCGTGTTTTTTTTCAATTTTGAGCATGAAATATACGCGGATTGTCGATTTAATCGAGAATTAATGAATAAGGGAACGAGTCAAGTGCGCGTTTGACGACTTTGGTCTATTTTTGATACAAAGATGGAATGTAAACCGAAGAAAAAGTTTGCATAATAATTGGAATAAAAATCTATTTTCTTTTAATTGACAACCATTTATATTTTGATTGATATTAGATTGAAATTTGGATTTTACCAGAATTCAAATTGAAGTTTATCCCAATTTTAATTGACGTTGAAACGAATTTCGGTAAATTTTTAACAGCCATATAAATCCTGTTTCAATCGAATTTTGTTAGCATTTTATTAGCTTCCGTTAAATTTAAAGAAAATCTCTTTTCTTTAAATTTAAGATCAATAGTAACCGAAAACAACTCTGATAAAACTTGATTTATCGTAATACAATTTTATCCGAATTGATGTTGAAACGAATTTCAGTGGACTTCCAATAAACATTTAAATCCTGTTTCAATCTAATTTTAGTAGAATTTTATTGGTTTTCGATCGTTTGTGGCAAAATGTTCATTTATATCGAACTATTAAATGTTTTATTCTCGATTGATCAATTCATTCGTCTATTTACCGATGTATTCGTTCATTTCTTGCATTATCTGGTTTCATTTCATCCATGTAAATCGCACATTTATCGTGATTTTCAATCACAATTTGTCATCTAAATAGAAACGCATGAAATGAAGAAAACACTCTTTTCAGTGTATGCTTTCAGTAATCCGCGATGAAAGAAAGTTCAAAAAACGACAATACGTTCGAGTCGTCAAACAATTTCAGTGCAAAAAGACGACCATAATGTTGCCACTACAAAAACAACAAACCCGCGATGAAAAAAGGAAAACCCTCGCACCTAAAACGTTTCGCCGCGAAGCATTACATAATAGAAGGTGCTCAAATGAGAAATTTATAGACCATTTGTCAACGTACGTGAGCAGTGTATATATGCGCGAGCTTTCAAACAATACACATTAATCTTCCATAACAAGTGCCCTTAAATGCTTCTCAGGCCGAAGAGGCTTTTATTTGCGCGTTTAATCTTCCTCAAATGCCGGACAATCCCGATCTTTAGCGATCGTCGAATCACCGCGAATATTTGTCATCGAGGCTTGAAAAATCAGTGCCCTCTCCGGAGCTTAAATCGCATTGCGAATGGATGGCTCCGAGCGAGCACTAAATTCATTAACTTTCAATGCATTCCTGCTCGTCCGCCATTCGTGTTTACACGTTTTCTTGTCCGGCCGGCGCAATGTGTATGACCTTACGGGTAAATCGTTGAAAAATCTGCGGTACCGTGTGACGACCGCCGAAGGTGAAATTCCTCGAAGGGCCCGAATCGATTTACAAGTGCAAGTAACATTAATTTTGCAATGACGTCGCGATATTTATTGGCCTCCCGGTAAAAACACGTGACTGCTCTACCTTCAACACTTGCATATTACGAGGAGTCTAAGCTCGTAAAAAGCTTCCTCGAGCCGGGTCTTGGAACTTTACAAGGCGCATGAATAAATATACGGAGATTGAAAAAATGAGCCCCATAAACACTCCATAAAGGCATAAAAGTGCTACCGGATTTTTTTCGCAAAACAATTTATTCGGTTCATCCAATTACGAAATCAATTTAAACGCGGTGATGAACGCCGTTCGGCGACCAAATGTTTTCTGCTATCATAATCGATATCTCCGTCCCGGGACGTCTTATGCGTGCTAGTTTTAATTATTATTGCGACGAGTATTCACAGTCGTCGCGCAAGTTCGTACCTCGTAAAAACGCGCTCGCGTAATTCAATACATTTTTTTGCATGCCCCTGCTTGTGCGCCACGTCGGCGCTTTCTCACGAGGCTTTAATTGAAAATTGTTAAAATTGTCTTCTTACAATACCGACCATAAATCAACTTTCGACGAGAAAAATTTCCTAACATCTTTGTCGGGAATCTAAAAAACTAATTAAACTCCCGGCCGCGTCTCGCGGGGACGGGCAAATACTGCGCCATTTTTTGGCATCGCTCTCGCTTCGAGCGATTTTCGAAAACACGTTTTCGCGGTATGTAAAAACCCAGTGCACTTCCACTGATCCGCGGATCGTCATTTAGTTGTAGTACACGGAGCCGTGCTTTTTGCACCGCCGTGGATTCCTCCTCTTCATTTCTACCCACTTCACGTATGAGCTCTCAGAATAATGGTGTCCCAAGAACCCAGACCCGCCCCAACCATATATATATCTATATTTCATCCGAAAAGAGAAAGAATCGTAGCGTTAAAATCTTTTGTTTATTCCAACGGGATCGCTCAACCGCCAAAGAATTTAACGCGTACTCGACTGACTTTTTCTGAATATTCATTACGATTCAATTACAATTAATTTAGCGGCTACAAATGCTCGAAGGGTTGCAATTCTCAACGATAAAAACGAGTGTGAAATTATGCAAACTCGTGAATGAAACATAAGCATTAAACGAAAAGTGATTATATTTATAAATATCGCGTGAATGAGCGAGTACTCATTACTCATATCTGATAAAGGATCGAGAAATCTCTACCTCCTCGAACATGTTGTTCTCCATGCATCGCGATCGTCGCGAATTTGCATTTACAACCAAACACGGAAACACGAAATTACCTTCCCTTCTCCATTTCATCCATTTGTTACCTGGGAAACGTCGCTTCGTAATAAAAAAAAGCCTGACGAGCCGCAATGTTTCACCCTCCATCAATCGCTCGGAGCTTAATTGATTGTTGCAAGAAACGTCTAATTTTATTCCAACTTCGATAATGCGAAAGCTGAAGCGCAAAGTCGCTTATTGCGGGCGATAACGAGCGGGGTGATTAACACGAAGCGAGTGCGGTACGTGTCGGCTTATGGGGCAAAAAGAAGGTGGGGGAATTATTAATGATTGTTTTTCGAGGCTCTTAAAAAGGCTAAGGAGTCTATTAAGAGTCCGCGATCGATAGCGAAGAGCGTCTCCCCGAGGCTTCTCAATAGCTTCATCAGTCCCGGAACAGTTACGTGCAGTTACAAGATGGCGATCTCGAGCCGATAGAATACGAAACGTTACGATACGAGGCCTATTAGGGACGTGGTCAAGGAAACCCGGGAGGAAGCCCGGTCTGGCCTAACAATCGCTATCGGCAAAAATGTCCGGCGCTCGTTTGCTCTTCAATTAAAATAGTTCCACGCTCGAGGCGGAAAGCGGGGCAGTGCTGATCTCGCGTGTAGGTCTCGCAAGAAGCGAAACTGGGTAATTAATGCGATCGGCCGCACGTGTGGATGTATGGGGAAGAAGAGAAAGACCATTATCGAACTAGCCTGGCCGGGCGCATGCAACGTGACGTCGATGGTAATGTTCTCGCGAGGGACATTGCGTATACTGCCTGCGTTTGAACTCAAATTAACCCTTACATGGTCAAATGGGACCGGGATAGAACTACGTGGACCGATATTTTTTTATCATGTGACGACAAAAGGCGCTTGAGTCATTATGGAGTTAATTATCGGGTTCTTAATTGAATGAATGTTTTTATACGTTATCGAGTTATTCATTGGTCAATTATAGTTCTTCATTTACAAGCATGGTAATGAGTCATTACAATTCAGATATGTACAACATTTGTTTACGCTTTATCGTAAGTTTTATTAAAAATTAATCAATTGGATTATGCATTTCAAGAAAAGATGAAACCCACTAGGTTATCAGCTATTGTTAGCCTATTGTTCGTTGTTTTATGTTTGATCTAACTGAACCTGATCAGGCTTGAATAATTATGTTTCCCGGGATTCCGTTGATATGCATTACAATTACGTACTAGGAACACAATTAATTAACAATCAGTGAAATTCACATAAAAAAAACCTGATAGTTATGCATTTATGTAAAACTTGAGTTGGATATCAGATACACGACATATTATGTCAACGTGATTAAATCAAGATTCAGTAAAAATGTCGAATGACTATTTTTTATTATCGTATTATTTATAAAATTCCGGGGTTCCTATCATTTATTCATCAGATTCTTTCTTAATTACTAAATAATCCATTTTTTCCCCATTCAAATTCAATTCTTGAAGCAATTTCAACCATGATTCATCATATGAATAAATATTGTTTACTCGATTGAAAATTCATGAATTCATCCGTTTGTCAATTCATAAATACTTTCGTTGATTCATTTGCATTTTCAATTTTTCACCACATATTACGATCGAAATGAATATGCAGAAAGTGCGGGAAGCGTTTGTTCAAGTGCATGGCGTGCAGTTGAAATGATTTTACCATACAGCGCGCATTCATAATAATCGTTTCTCTGCAGAAACACAGAAACTACATTCTCAAAAGCAATTGGAAGTTTCCCAGTTCAGCGAATCCACAACGTAATAATGGTAAAGTGCATTATCATTATAACCAACGTAGTTAAACAGTAGACATGCTCAGTGCTGAATCACTTACACCACCGCTTTTTCGTTCGCCCAAGCTGATACTTTAACCAACTCGAACGGCCTGTCGGACATTCTTCGAACGGACAACATTTTCAGCCAACTCGTTTCGATAAGACAACCAGTCGTCATCGTGACGTTTGCAGTTCTCAAAACTTTGGAGCTCGTCGCAGCAATCCTCCCTTCATTTTTTGTCTTCGATTCAATCGCGGACTATTCCACGATTTTAATTAACGGTCATGTCCAAGGATAAAAAGTCCGATCGATGCGTTTAAAAAAGGACTTTTAATTGCTTGTTTATAGTCTTATCGGAAAAACCGCTTGTAAAAATCTGGTTCTATCTCTTCCATCTGCCGGAAACCGGAAACCTTAGCAGATGCAGTACGTGGCACGTACGCACTTCGAGGAATAATCCTACGTGTAATAGAGGTATAGACACTACTGACTAATTGATCTGTGGACGTGATCATTTGTTTCACGCGAGAGCGCGAAGCGTTATCGATGCAACAATGTCGCGTTTGTCACAACCTCGCTCGACTTCCAGAAGTCGTTTCAAAGTCTTTCCAAAAAAACAGGTATCTTTGGGTTGATTTGTACACTGTTTTATATGATATTGGAAACTCTACGAGTAAATAAACTTAGGCACATTCGAAACGATGAATTTGACAATTCGAGCAGAGAAATTATTAGCCATTTGTAATTTTGCAAAAGTCTTACCCCATTTTTTATTATGATTCCCGATGTTCGCCTTTGGTAGAAAAATTGTAGCCAGAATTTCCCAATTTCGAATTGATTTTTCACTGCCGAATCAAATCTTAAATTGATCAGTTGAAACAAAATTACGCTGAGTTTTACGATACATTCAAAAGAAAACTAGAAATATTATTTCATCGCCAAAAGAGACGACAAAACAAAACGGGGCGTAACTCGACACGCAATTTAAACGTCATTGTTTAAAGTTTGATATCTCATTTTACTCTCATATGTGGCAATAAACACAGTCCAAAAGAAAAATTGTATATAATTATTTACATTCTTGAAACCTCATTTTCAGCTCTGAAATTCACTTGGTTTCTTGGAATAATACGCATGATTATTGCGTCACCTTAAGGCTTTTGAAGGGCTGCAATTTCTCGAACAATGATAACTTACATATATTTCCACTTTTCGCAGTATCACAGTAATTAAATTCCCACGCTTGATTCCATGCTTCGCGTAAGCAATGTTTATCGGAGTAATTACAGGATAATACCAACGTTAAAATTAAAAAATAATTTCCCTTATCCCACTCATCTGAAAACGCTTTTACCCGACGCAGTTAACTCCGATTTTTCACGGAGAAAATCGAAGGGTAGCCATAGTCAAAGATAAAGACCTCCTCCGAGTCACGTTATCGCCGACAATTGATACCGCCTAGAATTTTCCAGTCTCGGGGTCAGACCCCGATTAACGAGAGGAGATGCATCTCTATTATCTTCCAGCGCTATTGCCCTTTTCAAGCACCATAAATGAAGGACAAAAGTGATGTAATAACGTGAAAAAAGAAGGATCGAGAATCACTTATCAGCGTACTGGCGAAGTCGCCAAGAGACCTTCAAAATTGCCACCGCTTCTTTAATCGATGCGCTTCGATACAGCCAAGTAATTACCAAAGCATAATGGAATAACCTCCGGCGAAGGAAACTGCGCGATCCGCTCTAACGGTTCGCGAAATCCATTCGTAATTTGCATATATTTTTGAGCCGACGTCGCGTATGAATAAGCTTTATTTCCTCTTCGTGAAAAAGAATCTCGTCTCTCGAAAGACAAAAATCTACGCGCCCCGCGAGGTCGTTGTCGGGAAAAATGATGAACCGGAGCAATTAAGTTTATGCGACGGCGATAAATAACCGGGCGATTCGGAAATTATTGACTCGGCGGCGGGAAAAATTCGTCCCTTGTCAATTGAATTATCGAGCCGCTCGGGCAACAACCTGAATAACCGGATATTAATCTTGTAATAAATGTTTGATTCGCGAGGCTGACTGTTCTCTTTTTTAGCCCCACGCTTATCTCGACGCCGGGATAACGATGGCAATAAATATGCAGGTGGATGCTCTTGTCTCAATTCGAACCTCGCTTTCTTTGTTCGCGAGGCGTCACGTGAAGAACGTCCCGGCCATTCTTTTTCACATTTCTCAATGAGTTGCAGCCAAATTTTCGGCGCAAGTAGATCCCCCGCGTTAACTACTTCACGTTGTCGGGGGATGAAGTTTCGCAGTCTATGTAAATTTCGGCATTCTGGCTTTTCAAAGTATAATTTGATATTCCGCTGTTCCGGAGTTTGCTCATTAATTAATCCAGTGTTATCCGGAGGACCAACTTTGCTCGAAATATTTACGTGTTGTTGCATTATGAGTGCGTTGCAAAATAATTTCGTGATCGGAGAAAAATGTTTTCTTAAAAAACTGACAACAATAAAAATGTTTCCAAGGTTTAGTGAACAAAGTTTTCATCAAATTAAACTGCGTGGACCGGGATGAATTAAAAACTGTCAATGAAATGCAACAAACTCCGGAGTAGTTAAATTCCAGTCAACTTCATTACGCATAAATTTCGCTAAACGTCGTAAAGTGATCCTCGAGCCATTGTAAATCTCCAAAAGATATTTTCCGCGAGTAAATCCCTCGTAAAAATATGACAATACCCCAGCAGCTCAATCCCTTCATAATCCCATATTTAAATCTTTGAAAACCATAAAAACCTCCCTACAAAATCCTAATTTCCTTCGCGAAGTCTTCCTGGAATGATTTACTATTCGCGGCGATCGATGGAACGAGCTGTGTATTACCGCGGTAAAATCGAGGCTGCCGACGCTGAATAATACACTCTCTATTCATAGAGAGACTGCCCGGAGCGGACCTTGACACTGCCGATACAACGTACGTACGCGTACGAGCGTATCGGCGCATCAACCTCGGCACTATCTCGCGAGCAGTATTTACAACAGTCATCGGCGCAAGTGATCGTTGCCCCTCGCCGATTCGAAACATCGATACATCGTTGGAAAAGTTGGGTAAAAAGCAAGAACGGGGCATTTTTCGTCCCGGCGATAAGACATCGCGATCGGCGGAAGATGCTCTCGAGCAGCGCGGCGTTATCATAAACCGCAAATACCATATGAACTCGAATGCGAATAGGTGGAATATGTAAATGACCGGACGATAATTCCGCGATTGCGCCGAGTCATAAAGAAATTGCAAGACGAGCTATCCGTCGAGTATCGGCGTCCTTGGGGGGATTATCGCGCTGCGCCCGTATCGTGCGTTTGCGCCGCGTGTGAATACGATAGAATTTACAAGGGAAAAATACACACTCGACAGACGTTGCGGATGATCGTGCCGATAGCATCGTAGCCGAGCCCACGTGCTAGAAAGAGCTCGTCTTTTTTTCACTCGACCTCATCCCATCACGAGATCTATTATATAAACAAATCATTTATATTCATTTTCGATGCAACTTTGAACCCCCGGGAAGTAGGAAGTGAATCCTCGAGACATTCTCATTCACGCGCATTCCCAGACATTTGTACGCGTCCGAGAAATGAAAAGCGAGAGTTTTTATAACGAAGGAATGGGGAATTGAAAATCGGCAAAAAGCCGTTGGCGAACATGAAGCATGTAAATTGCGCTTGTTACCGAAGAAAAATTTCAACGAAGAAAAAGAAACGTGGCGATCATTATGGGACTTTTTATCGGCATACATGCGGATAAACATGCTCAATGCGGTTGCATTATCTGTAATCCGATGGTGAACCGCAATTGTTCGTACGGTAGCTGCCTGTTTTCAACGAGCATATGCTTACGGAATGAAATTTTCGCCGAGAAAATACCTGTTATTACTTCGTGAAGGTTTCCGATTTTTGACATCGAAAAGCAACAGAGATAAAATGGCAAAAAAATGGTAAGCATAAATAAAAACTGTTCCCGCGTATTTTTGCCGGAACGCATCGCCAGGTGTTATTTCGAAAGACAAATTGCCGCGTAGCTAAATCATGATAAATTGTGCGAGTCGCTGAAAAAACAAAACATCGAAGAAGAGGATCTAAGTAAAACGAATTTCGTGCGTTTCTTTTTTTCAGTCGTTGAATAATAACGATGCGAAGAACTCGCGATGAGGGGAATGCAGTTTGCCTTCATAAAGTATCTCGACTTAATAACAATATTAAAAGAAGATTGGTAATGCGAGTGATGAGGAATACGCACGAAAAGAAAAGTGGTCACATTATTCAGCTGCGAGTGTGCACGTCGCTGAATCCCGAGTCTTGATAAAGTCACTTTGCATTGGTCATCTACGGAACGAGTCCTTACTCTTGTTCCTAATGCGAAAAGGTACTTATCTCCTTCGAATCTCCACATATTGGTCTATCGATGATGGCGACAAAGTCATTACAATAGCTCATCCCCCAACGATTTCGAACGAGCAAAAACTCTCGAATCGCCGAACCGTTAAAAGCGTCAAAAGGATTAACTTTCGCGCGATTTCGCATTCCCGACAATGATTTACGGCGAGATTCCCGCAAAAACAATCCTCGTGGTGAAATATTTACAACAACGATTTGTCTCTTCACTTACGGAGCGTCGGGAATAAAGATACTGGCGGTACATGCACCTTTTTTTTACCAAGAAACGAGAAATTATGGACTGCGTGTGTGGCTCGGAATCGGAAGCCGGATCATTGTAATTTCTGCAAGAAAATCGACGAGGCGTCCTCGTGATTTCAATCGCGCCGCTCCTTTCTAGTCCCTGCATCTCTTCAAGTTCGCTTCGGAACTTCTTCTTCCTCTTTTTCCAGCAGGGACTAGTCCACAATTGACTTTGACAAGAGCAAGTAGCGCACACGTTACACGGTGGCCAAGGGCGACTCGATGGAAGGACAAAGATTGTTTTTTATGTGCCCGGAAAAAACAATGATATAATGGCGAGCGTCGTGTTTCCGATGCGTGTACAAAATTGCGGCGTCGAGGAAAGAGAAAAAAAGATCCCGTCGATTATAATCGACCGGCGAAATCTTCGTTTAAACTATCTGCTGGTATTATAAATTTCGAATCGCGTTAAGAAAATACGAGCGTTTAATCGAGTTAAGCACCGGAGTCGGCCTGCAATCTTAATCGGGTCAAAGCGACAGCGAGTTTGTCCCGCGAAGGAGACGGCGAAGCAGAAACTGGATGGCAAAAAATGCTCCAAAACGAGAGGAAAAACGAGTGGACACAAGAGGGGCGAGATAAGGTGAGATAAGGTAAATGCGAGGAGGAGAGTGGTAAGAGCGCGAGGCCTAGAGCGGGAGGCAAACCGAGTTCCGAGGCGGGAGACAAGGCTGAGACTCGGGCTACGAGCTATGGCCAGCCGCATGCTAAGCCATAGTGTGTAAGGCAATGGGATTCAAAGCCTCTGGCTCTGGTCGCGTGTTTAACTTCTCAAGGAGTACAGTACGCTCT
>JABFQM010000999.1:0-25608 GCA_022816865.1 Zelostemma sp. ZL-2020
TGGGCCAACAAGCAAAATTCATGAAACCGTTTCGAATTTCACCAAACTGCTCAAGCCGGAAGTTGTGTTTCCAGACGTACTAAAAATTCAATATGTTCACATGCGCAAAAAAACGATTTTTCAAGTCTTTTTGCCCCAAAAACAAAACCCGTTGTATAACTCCCCAAACTCCCTTATCATTTTCAAACTAGTTGAGTTACGAATTTTCATAAATATTGATCAATAAAACATTTGGAAAGGAAAATTCACAAACTTTGAATAATTGATCGCAGCGGCCCATCTCTCCCTAAAAAATTTCAAAATTGACAATTTTACGAAATTTTTTCAACTGTCTCTTATAATATTAAGAACAAACAATGATCAAAAACTTTGATCAAATCATTGTTCTATGGCCATCAAACAATGTTACCGAGATTTTTTCCAATTTTTTATATTGAATTGGTAAGTACCAGCAACAATTTACGAAAAAGTGGCCCATCTCTCCCCAACTTACCCTATGTTTTTCGGTGATCACTAGGATCACTTGCGAAAATATCGCAACTACTGAGATCGCTGGAATCATGAATAGTAGTCATGACTATTGACCCAGTGATTCTCTTGTGTAAGGGCCGTATCTAATCGGTTACATCGCCTAATTGTTGAAGCAACTCTATTGATTTTCCGGTCCATAAATTCCCTGCGCAAGCTTAACAGAATGATTAGAAATGCATTCTAAAAAAGGACTCACCGATCGATGGAAATCATGCAAAGGTTGTAGATGCTCGCTGTACAACACAAGACGTCGAAACTGACCTATGTGGCAATCAAAATAGCGTTGTAATTAAAATACAGACTTCCCCAACGTCGCTCTCTTCGAATAAGGGCTTGACCCAGTAACCAAATTACCCAGACATCGCACATAATTTTCCCGAAGGTCCAACTCCCGAGGATCTCGTAGATTAGAGCCATCGGCATGACCAAGGTCGCCACGCAGAGATCACTGATCGCGAGGCTCACGAGCAGATAATTGCAAGGTCTTCTTAATTTCTTCACAAGGCATACCGTAACACAGACCAAAATGTTTCCGATGATCGTCCCGACGATTATTGATCCCAGCACGACAGCAATTATGATTGCCTGAAAACCAATGAGAAACAGTTGTTAAGGCAAATGTCCCGATTATGGTCAGGGTACGCACATTTCTTTAAATTAAACAATATTAAGTAGCAAAAAAAAATCGTGGGTGTCCTAAATAAGGTTGGAAAATGACCCATAATTACCTTTGGGAAACCAAAGAATAAAACGGAAAAGAATAAGGGTTTCGTTTAGGGAATAATTCTGTTGTTTCTTCAAGATTCAGGTTTTAAATTTTCGAATTGAAGGTGAACTTAAAATACTTGCGAACAGAGTTCTTTAACGATCGCGTTCCTTTACATGAATAACATGAAAACTAATTATCTTCGCGGATGTTCGTACTTGTCAACCCCTGGCCATAATTTTCCGAACATTCCTGAACAAGATTCTACCGATTCCAATAACAATATTTCTTATCCGGACGTATAATACGGTCGGGATTACGGCTATTGGATGCAACAAATTCGGTTCCGGACATTTCACCTAAATTAGGTGCGCATGCATGGCTTAATCTTCAAGACAAATATCACTGAAGTAACCCAGACCATTTTCCCGGCGAATTAACAATCGTACTTTTTATCGCTGTCTCGTGGAGCGCCCGACATTTCTTTCGAAGTCGTGAGTTTCGTTTTGTTTGGCCAATTATTGATCGACGCTTGTTGCGCCTGCAGATTGGTTGTGAGTGTTGATTGGTTTCTTTCTAGTTATTTGCGTTTTGAACTGTACTAGATCGCTCTTTATTGCATTTTCTACCGGGAAATTTGGCGTCGATTAATAAAACAACAAAAAAGCCGGTAACTGTTGAGTAATTGCGTGTAATGTTCGCACTGGTGAATGTTGCTTTTGTTTTGTGATTCATTTATGAATTGCCCTCGATCTGGCAGAGTGGGATATAAACATTTTCAACACTTCATTGCGTATGGTTTATCACTGGGTTTATGATAACTGAGGGTACATAAATGTGCTGCATTTTTCAATTTGTAAAACAGTTAACTTACGAATACTTTACGGCTCAATAAATGAACGAAGAAAATTTAAAAGAAATGCCCAATTTATTTATCTTTGTGGACAATTTCATGAAAAATTGATAGGCAAATTTAAAGATCGATCGATTGGACATTTTTGTATTGAAAATTTAATTAAAAGCACTCATTTCAACGGGTTTTATTTTACATTTTTACGTTTCGTCAAACGTGCTGACAAGGTCTGAGTAGCAAATCGATTTTTAAATCGCCAGCGCCACTTTTAAAATTTCATTTCCGTATATTTATCGTGCTCTGCCAGAGTAAAACAATCGATTTATATCGGCTCGGGATATTTTACTTGCCAACGCATTCCACATTTATGATTTAAATGTATAAACACGGACGGTTTAACAAAAATTATATGTTCGGTATTCATTCGTAATATGCTGGGAAGTGTACATAACAATTGATAGTTACATCGGTATTATATGGAGCGATAAAAATTCTCTAACGCTGCAAGACTTTGCGGGAATATTTAAATGTGATCGATCGGCGAAACTCGTAATATTTTCTCGAGGTATAAAAACGCGCGAGCACGCCAGTAAAATTTTTAAGTTGGCGTAAACTTTTGGAGAAAAAGCGTTTTCAAACGTGTTCAGAAATTTTAAGATTGTGTGCCAAGGAAAGTTATCGATTCGCAATTAAAGCTCGAAAAAGGTGAATCCGTCTAAGCACGCCGCGTTAAATTCAACATTACCTCGGTAAGAAAAATTTATTATTTTAAAGCAGCGACCATAAAAGCTCGAAAAGAAAGCGTAAAGAAAGTTTCTGGTCACGAATGCCGGTGGATTTACGCGCTCGCACGTCCCGAGTATAAAAAAAGCGCGAAAAAAGAAAAGCAACTTAAACGCGTAACAAATGTACTCGTAAAGCGCAAAACTGCAGCTTGTTTGTCACGTGTAACGTTGAATATGTAGTTGATATAATCAAGCATTATTGTGCAAACGTAACTTCTGCAGTTTAGAATGAGAAACCGCATTGAGTGAGCAAACTTCAGATTACTGTTCCATATGCACAGTCGGAATGAGCTGTTATTATCACAGGAATTAAACCCTTAATGCGGGCAAACTAATCAAAATAACATAATCATCATCCAGGATTTCTGGACCATTAAATGATTATCAAGGATGTTTATGAAGTAATGGCTTTCGTACGTTGAATGGAAGAAAGTCGTTTTCAACGATGATTAATTCTCGAACTCAAATGTCCAATTGATTTTCCTTCTTTTCATTCCGCATTACCGGTAATTGCATTCAATTTCCCGATGTCTGTAATTGATAACTTCGTCTATTTTTTAAGTTCAATAAATGACCGTTGAAATAACGGCTGGACTATTTGTCATACTTGCAATCTGTTTCTTTTCAATGAAGAAACTTGTGTAACCGGGAAAAAGTTGTAGGGGAATCCCCTGTGGCAAAACTACCTAATGTCCTCGGTAGCAAACGATGTCGCTCGGTTATGTAATAAATGGAAATAATAATTCTAATATGATGCAGTAAATTTTGTTGAATGTCATTATTAATTCTACCGCGCGCGGATCGATGATGAAGTCTGAAAAGGCGTTTTCCATAGTCATCAAGAGACACTGGGAAACTCGCAAGTTATTCACGTGTAACTTGCACGAAAATCTAACACGGCACTCGGAAAACGCGATTCGTCCACATGAAAGGTACGGCTTTACATCGGTAATTCGGGTTCTTTTTCATGAAAGACGGTAAATAAAGAGCTTTAGTAAATTTCGATAAGATGAGTCGACACTTGCTAAAATACATTACGTATTATCCGATGGAAATGTTCTTAAAGCAACGGAATATTCTGTAAAGTTCTGCCGGGTTCAACTTCCCACGAATGAGACGATTTGAGCAAATAAAAATTCTGTTTGTTAGAGTGTAAAAAGTTATTTCGCTTTTATATTCTCCAGCTTTTCACAATGAAACAACTCGCTTCGTTCAAAAAGAAAAATGAATTTACGCATTTCAGCTGTTCCATCTCAAGAGCAGTTTTATGTGCTCGAATTCAGGAGCTTTTTGTTGCATTTCCATAATTTTTTTCCCCGTGTAGAAATGTAATATGCGTTTATTAAACGAGCGCGGTGTATACAAGTTGTTTTATTCAGTCTGTAAAGCATATTTACAAACTCCTCGACAGATAATTGCATCTCGCAAACTCGGATACAACGCGCGTTGTATATTCGAATGGAGTATTAGAAACGCTCTTTTATGTTACCTGTAGTCACAAAAGAGTTTTTATGGGTTCATTGAAGCGGATAGAATAAAACGCTACGTTGCGTACGAGCTACAAATCAAAAATTAGCTCTCGTTGAAGTTCACTCAAAGTTCATAAGAAAGTGGTTCTTCAATATCCTACGAGCTTTTCATTACGTCACTTTTTCCCGTTCGTAATCTCTTTAGGATTACAAAATCGATCACTAAAACTTCGGGTGAATCGATTACCTATTATCATTTATAACTTATCGAACAATCGCATTTCACAATTGAAGTAGCACTTCTCGCGAAGATCGGACTCGACTTTAATCCGCGTTCATATCAGTTTAATTCGATTAACTTCCGTAATTGTGTGCCAGCAATATTGCAGAGCGAGAAAAAAATGCGATACGACAAAGTGGAATTAAAGTAGGATTAAGGATGAGAAAACAGACCGCTGTGGACTTATTTCTTGGACCTCCTTTTTCACAATGTTTTGGTTTTAAAATTAAGTGATGGAAAGAAACTGCAGCTCTGCTGCTAAAGCAGAGATAAAGAGAGTTCGAAAGATACGGAACCTTTAAACCGAAAAAATGACCCGTATGTCGGTGAAAAACGACCTGGTTCCGATACTTTTCCTGTTTCGTTTTTATGGGAGTTTTTTGAAACTTTTCCGTGCTGCAGCTATCAATTGAATCAAGATGTCAGGCTGTCTTTTGCACACCGACATCCTGCTTTCAGAAGCCAAACGTGACCTCTTTTGAGGATTTTGTTGTAACGATACTAAGAATCAAAAGTTACAACCACATTTTTTGAGTGTATAAAGATGTTCTTTATCTTCAGACACCGATTTCCATTTATTTTTAAGAAGAGAACTGCATCCAGGATTTTATTGGACAAACATTCAGAATCACAAAAATTTGATGAAACTCGGCAGAATAGATGTTTGTAATATTCTTAAACGCCATGCAAAGTTTCAGAAAGATTGTCTGAATAATTCAAAAGTTATAACATTTCATTATTTTACATGCGTTCTCATGGGAAAAGCGCAAATTGTCGCATATAACTCGTAAAATAGTACGTTACTAATCACTAGAATACTTTCATATTTTATTTACATGAAGCTCCACTATTTATCAACATTGTCCCGTAAAACGTTTGCAATCGTGTACATACTTTTCGAGTTATCAAGGATAATCGACATAAAAACCAGGTTTTTTCGATCGCGCAAGCTACTCGACTATGACAACGTTCTTAGTACAGTAACTGCTAAAAGTGTATTTATCGCACTATAATGTTGAAGAAATTTTCGTTATAAGTTATTATTTCGCAGAAAAAGCCTACAGCGATCATTGTGATATTAAAAGCTATATTTTCAGTTATTGTTTGCTTCTGAAACTTGGATATTTTGAATTTCGCCATTTCTGACTAAGATTGTATATCCAATACATCCTTAAAAAATAAACGAAGCAAGAATTAGAAATTGACACCCTTACCGCGATTTTCCTGCAAGTTTTCGGGCTGTGTATTAATTTAAATGTCAAAAAGTACGTGCAAGGGTAGTATTTCCGTGAAAGAATAATGAAAGACTATTTGTTTCTTATGATTTATGTCCTAATCTGTCAATAATGTATGCATTACTTGGTGGTCGCGATCTCGCGATGTGTCATGGCGTCGTGTCATGGCGGTCGAGACTACGACCGCCGAGGAATTCATACATTATTCACGAATTAAAGTACAAATCGTTAGAAATGAATAGTCTTACACCATTTGTTCACAAAAGTACTACCGTTCTATGTAATTTTCATGGTTTAATGATTAATATACAGCCCAGAAACCTGCAGGGAAATCGCGATAAGGGTGTCTTTTTCTCGTTCTCGCTTTGTCCTTTTCGAAGAGTGAGTAAATCGAGAAGTCACGCCCTCCCCTCCCCTTTAAGCAAGTCGAAAAAAAGTTTTCAAGAATTCATTATTTAATAACAAGTGTGTTCTGTGAACACGTTTCTGTAAAAATATTGTTCTTTAATGTAACTATAAAAACGTGTCAAGACACTTGTTTTTAGAGTGTAGGAAATCCGCACTAAGAAAAAAGTGCATCGTTACTTCAACAATAGAGCTAGAAAAAAGTCAGTTGGTTTCATGCTTAGTACGACTGTATAAAAGAACTCATCAAATTTTACGACTCAAGTGTAGAATCCGCATGACGTCCCGGAAAACAAAATGTCTGTTCAAAATGCTATGAGTCGTGTTCAAAGAACTTATGGTTTTTGATATGAATCGTAAATTTGAAGTTACGTCGAAATACGTTTCGAGAACGAAATAACTTTGTCGTGTGAACCGAATTTCCCATGGGGATATCAAAATCACATTGTCAAGATCAAACGCTGCGATTTTAGTTCAGTCAGCCATAGTTTTCTCCCAGTGCGATTGGTTGGCCATGAACCATTTAACGGACCCGGAATTCGAATTCCGAAGAGCAGAATTCAGTTTCCTGCTTTTCGCAGATAAAAATTGGCCGAAAATCTGCGATCGATTGCAAATGTAACGATTTAACTGGGATGCGCGCGCAACCACTTACATTTGGCGCGTAAAATTCAATAAAAGTTCTTCGCGTAAGCTTCTTCAAGGGCAAATTTCGCCGAGTCATTAAATAAATGATTTCATTGATATTACGTGCATGTACGAATTCCGCTAAATCATAGTCGCAGATTTACCGTTCGAACTTTTCTTCCCATTCGCCGCTTTTCACACAATGTCGCCGGATAATCAAATACGGGGATCTCTCGAATCGAATTTCGCGATGGAATAGTCGGTGTTTTTGGTTTCGTGGGCAATACACTTTTCATCCGTTGCATTTACCTCTTTCGTGCGCCGACAACGCGAAATCTTTTTCTTCCGTGCCATAGTAAAAACGAAAGAGTTAATTATAGTTTTAGCGCTGAAAATACAACTTTTCAGCCGTTAAGTTTCAGAATATTCAGGAAACGGAATGATCTCGATTGCAAAACAATGGCGTTCCTACTAAAATATCCGCATGAACAAAGCCTGTTCCGTCCAATTTCGAGTCATCTTATTCCCTTCAACTTCGACCGCGGAGGAAAAAGCAATAATCCGCGTGGACGAATTAAACCAAGTGGGAAATTACGTACCTTTGTCGTTGTATACGACGAATTCTCGCCTAAGAATCCACGTGATAGATTGTAAGGATTCCGACTTGTGATCGGCGTCAGGTTTAAAGGCCAGATGTTTTCCACCGTTGTTCCCGTTTCCTCCATACGATTTTAACCGAAAGTCTGGAGCATCCCAAGTGCTCCAACTTTCTTTTTTTAAGTCATGCTTCCTAATTATTCGTCGAAAATCTTCACCGAATGTCAACCCCTGCATTGAATCTCGTGAACACTTTGGCCCTTTCTCAAAAGTAAGATTTCCGACGTATGACGGCACGTTCGCTGAATCCTGCCATTAGAGAAACGAGATACTGCATTAAAAGTACATAAATTCATTCGAATATGGTTTCGAGGTACTGGATTCGATTAAGAATCTCATTTCGACCTAAATAAAACGTCTTATCAGATACTCCTGTTCGGAGTTGGAATGCTCATCCAAATTTATGTCTTCCGGGAAATTGTTATTTCAGTATATTGAATTAAACGAAATAACTTATTGCTGCAGGGACCAGTGAAAGACTCATTTCCGCTCTGACTAAAATGATATCTGGATGAACTTCATCTCCCAAGACAATCCACTTCCAAACAGTCTTAAACTTCGCCCACCCTTCGCACACTAAATTCTTACATGATATGGACCTATGAAACTCGTAGACTTTAATCTTTAACTTGCTATATCTATGGAAATTTATGGCCAGGCCTTATCGGTTCGTTTGATGGCCTCTTCAAAAAATATTGATTTTCATTACCGAATTCGGGCTATTAATATAAACCAGAACTCATCAATAATGTTTGATATCGGACGAAAAGGTCATGGAATTATCAAATCTTACGAATCATCAAATTATCCGAGCTAAAAATAAGCACTGACAATTATTTCTATCGTTAGTTGTTTTTGTATTTTCGATGGTTTAAACTTCGAGCGGAGAGTGATGTTGAATACAAGGCTTTTATCGGGACGATTAGAGTTATCTTCAAACGGATGTTTTCCTGCAAAATTTATATCTCTGATCATTTTTTCTCGATATTTCAGGATCGAATGGTAGATTAAAAGGGTCAGCAAAAGGTCAAAACCGGTTTTAATTGAAACAGTAGACTTTCAGAAGTTCGAGTATGGATTGTTGAAGATATGGAATATTATAAACGCGCGATATCAAATATGTGAACGGCTCCAGTAATTGCTGCTCATTATTAACATTGCCATTAATTATACCGAATATCGGATTCGGTGCAGTGAATTCGAAACGAAGGAAACTTCGAATCGTTTCAATATTTGACGACGGGTTTTAACGATCCTGCATGTCTCACGCACTCTTTCTTTGTTTTCCTCCCATCTTTAACATCGCCCTTCGGAATATCGTTATATTTCGAACACGGCACTGGCATATATTCTTTGATGTTCCCTCGTCAACGAGCAGACAATAAAACCGTTCCTAGATCACTTGCTTAAACACACGCTCGCGTACACCATCTGGAATTGTCACAGAAAGTCTTCCGACATGCGCACACTACAGTCATTATTTGTACTCTCTACAGTAAAGACGTCTCTATACTTTACGGTCATTTTTTACCACAGCTTATGAGAAAATGCACAAGCACCGGTCGTACGTTTCTGTCGTGAGCGCACTTTATCAGCACTGATTGACGAATTTCAACGAAATTTTCTACATCGCTTCAATTTGTTTACTCGATTTGACGTTCGTGATTAACAATCTTGAGTATCCGACGTGCCCGGAAACTTTCCCAAGTTTGATTAATTAAGGTTTATTCCGGAACATTTGGCGTTTTTTTCACGGAAAAAGAAGTTGGTTGGAAAATGCTGAGAGTCATAAAAATATTCAAGCCTTGCATTTAAACGTGAAACGCTCTTTTCTTGCGGAAGCGAAAAGTTCTCTCTCCCTCGTAATTTATCACAAGAAGAAATACAATATGAAAAAAGCTGTCTCAGTTGTTTCCAAATCAATATCACCGTTGCTAAGAAGATTGTTTGGCTATTCGAGTGAGGAGTGGCAAATATATTCTTCCGTATCAATAGCTCTCATCTCATTCAAAGTTCCAGTAGTGACTAATGTTATCGGCGACTTTTTTGTCAGATCAATAATATATATACCAGGCCACGGCGACGGTTTAAATCTAGTCTTCTTCTGAATCTCATCAGGAATTGGTCTACCTCGCGTCGGGCAAATTGACGTCTGGGCTTTTAATGACCAAGCAAATCCTGCAGGAAATGACACTTGTCGGTGTTGAGCTTAGCTAAAGGAAATAATTATCTCGTGGCGTCAAGAACTTAACTAAGTTTCGACAGTTGTAAATCTTTTTACGCTACAAATGGCAATTGTTGAAATTACTTCCCTACACGTTGCATTAATTTCTCTTTTAGATTACTTCGTGACGATTCCTTTACTCGTGTTAATGGTTTATGCTAATTCATTTACATCGAATTAAGAATGTTCATAATGCGAAATGATAAAAAGCCCAATGGGCCGCGTTGTCGGGTGTCATTTAATTGTATTCATTCATTAGCGAAATTCAACGAAACAGCGCGTTGAAGCGAATTCTTGTCACTTAACACCATTGGATGAATAATCGCTATCGCATGAGATTTGCATTAGTTTTTATTTCATGAATAATAATTATCGGCGCGTGATGTTCGTTAATTGCTTACTCCTTTCACTCATCAATTATCATTCATCATCGAGTTTTTTTCTCACTCGTTGATTTTGAGTAATGATGCGCTTTAAGGATGTATTGGACAAACATTCAGAATCACGAAAATTTGATGAAACTCGGCAGAATAGATGTTTGTAATATTCTTAAACGCCATACAAAGTTTCAGAAAGATTGTCTAAATAATTTAAAAGTTGTAAAATTTCATTATTTTACATGCGTTCTTATGGGAAAAGCGCAAATTGTTGCATATAACTCGTAAAATAGTACGTTACGAATCACTAGAATACTTTCATATTTTATGTACATGAAGCTCCACTATTTATCAACATTGTCCCATCAAACGTTTGCAATCGTGTACATACTTTTCGAGTTATCAAGGACAATCGACATAAAAACCAGGTTTTTCGATCGCACAAGCTACTCGACTATGACAACGTTCTTAGTACAGTAACTGCTAAAAGTGTATTTATCGCACTATAATATTGAAGAAATTTTTGTTTTAAGTTATTATTTCGCAAAAAAGCCTACAGCGGTCATTGTAATATTAAAAGCTATATTTTGAGTTATTGTTTGCTTATGAAACTTGAATATTTTTAATTTCGCTACTTCTGGCTGAGATTGTATATCCAATACATCCTTAATCATCGTATACGAAAGTTATACGAAAATAGCGCGTGCGCGTGTAAATGTAATACTAACATCGTGCAAGTAAACATCTGATTTTCGATTAACATCCCGCGAGTCTTTTTCCATCGTCATCCGAAAACGTTTTCTCCCTATAATATATGCCACGTTTTTTCTCCTTGATATATGCGAGATATACTTATAAGCGAGTCATTAAGGAATTACACGCGTTAATTAATTTGTCCAATGAAAAACGAACATCAGCTGCTAAAGAATTTAACTTGGAGTAATCCGTCTAATAATAGCGCCAATATGCATTATTTTATAGTAAATATATATATTTAGTATTACATTTAGTATATTATTGCGCATTATTACACGATATATTATATTATATATTATATTAACATGATGATGGACAACTTGTAAAAATTTCATCACCATTTTCGTTACTTGGTGCAGTTCAATTATTCATCATGGGATCATTGCGCGTCATGTTTTCGTCTCATATAATATCTTCTTAAACATTAGAATTAGACGAATAATATTTATTTTGATGTGTATTATATATAGATGTAATATAATATGTGCATACATGTAAGATAATATAATAATAATTATTAGTGAGATTCCAAGTAAATCATTCGAATATACTTAGCAGCGTGTACTGCTTTAATTGGCGACGAAATTTATGCAAGAAAAGAGAAAAAAAATTCAATATTTTTCTACAAAACGTACATCGCAAGTATGTGTAAAATAATTAACGATTTATTCGTATATTATGATCATACGTGGAAGAGAATGCAAATAATTTTATTATCATCACGTAGTAATTGAAAATGAAATGATGAATAAAGATAAAATTTAGGTAATTTAGTATAACACGAGTTATAAGTTTATTGAGAGAGAGAGTAAAATACGTATCTCGAGAAACAATGCTTAATATAGCCGAATCTGAGGTATTGCAAATGATATATACACCTACAAAATTATCATTAATAGAAATAGCAAGTGAATGAAATTTTTTTTGCGAAACAAAGAAGCATGTAAAATAAGTATCTTATATTATAGCTACGTGATTCGATTGTTTTCGTTTTCAAATTATTTTACAAAATTCGATTTCTTGCCTTTTTCCTCTCAATGTCGTTACTCGCTCGGAGCTTATAACTTTCATTCCGTGTACGTATATCATGGAAAATGTATAAATACAAATATACAACGCGTAGATTCATGAACGCGATCAGTAAAAATTATTTGCCGCCGAGCTGGGATTTTTTCATTTTTGAAATATACTCCCGATGAAAGGTTCCCTTTTGTAAAGATGTTTTTTCGAAGAGGTCCAGAGGATATTTTTCGGTTTTACAGAGAAAGGCCTCCAGAAACGATTGCAACTTTTTGTTTATTCTCTTGCGTAATATACACTTATACTTGTAGCGTGCTACATATAATACATTCACAACAAATATAAAACATAGAGATAGGTATTTACAGATCGGTGATGATTAACTTTTCTTTTTTTTAAATCGTTGTCTGACATAACAAACTTGCTTACTTATATATTTTTAAGAGCGAGCAATTGACGAGGGACAAAGTAATACTTGATAAAAATATGGAGATTTTTGTAAATTTTACAATAATTGCGAGTGATAACAACTCGCGAGTCTCGTGACAATAAACTATTATTAGATAATCAAGAACAGAGAATACAATTTCAAACAAAATTATGTTTTACATAAAATAATTAACAGGCTGAAAAAATTGCAAAACATGCAACATTGAGGCAACAATGTCAAATCATCAAATCGAAAATCTCATTCGATCCCTTCCAGCAATCGAAAGATACGTCGCAAACAATTAGAGAGGTTATACCGGTAATAGAAGACTAGACGTAATTGTCAATGCATAACATAGAAATTAACTGGACTGAAATACAATATAAATATTTCACAATAAATATTTACAGAATAAATATGCAAAAATGGTATCTATATTTTTGTCAGCTTTTGAAAGCGTTGGCAAAAAAATACTATGTAGTAAATAGCGAGGGCAAGATTGAAATAATTGATTTAAATTGAAAATCGATGCAAATGAGGGGCAGAGCTGGCGTGATTTTCGAAAAGGCACTCTTCCCTACCCTATGGGTACCAGCAATACACGTTGTATATCTAATCTCAAAATGTCGATCTCGCAATCATTCAATTGACAAAGCCTACATTAACCTTCGTGATGTCATTAATATAAGTGCTATACGAGCTATTTCACTTTCAGTGTCTTATTAATTCTATTGGCCTATCCTGTTACAAAGAAAAATAATAAAAATAATGGGCATATATAGGATAGGAACAAGTTATCGAGTCGTGCTTTTGTCGATGAAACGTGCTCAGGAATGTCTCGCGAGATCTTGCCGAGGAACAAAAATCCAGCCATCAAGGCCGGCAATTTCCGGCGGTGGCACCGTTTCTAACGGTGGCGCGTCCACCATTTTTCCTCGCTCCATTATCTCCAACTGCCTTTGCATATTTTCGTAAAGTTTCACCAAACCTTCCTGCAAATTACAAACATTAACGTTTATTTTCTTTTCCCAAACATTCGACACAACTCGAAACACAAAAGTTTTATCAAGTTTTTCAAGTTTACCTTTTCATCGTCGAGCTTGCGTATTTCTTGTTGCTGTATAAAGCTATCGATGCTCAAATTTTTTTTCATTACATTCGTATGCTGGTCCAATAGGGCTATTTCCGTTTGTACCTTGAGATACTCTTGCGCCAGCCGTTTGTGTTGTTGAAAAATTTCTCGCGATTGCGGACACGTGTAATCCGGCGTCAAAGGTCTCAGATCCGCGTCCAAAAGTCGATAGACGTTGTCCAGATCTTCGTTCGTTGTATCGCTACCTGTTTTTCAGAGAGGTTGTATGCAGAGACATTTTCA
Source organism: Zelostemma sp. ZL-2020 (assembly GCA_022816865.1). Lineage (NCBI taxonomy): Eukaryota > Metazoa > Arthropoda > Insecta > Hymenoptera > Platygastridae > Zelostemma > Zelostemma sp. ZL-2020. Next base: position 13,731 of record JABFQM010000999.1, read on the forward strand.
ACCGTTATCATATATATCCACAGATTTCTTTCATTTATCAAGTACGATCACAAACTTGCACTTGAATATACCAAATATTTTCTATTTTGAGAGGAAAAAAGAGCAATTTCTTGATGATTATTACTATACTGACGTAAGAGCAAGCCAGCAGCAACGCTTGAAAATATCCATGCTATTCAACGACGTGACTAAACAATCATCGTTCACTCCTCGATGTATCTTTGCTTTTTCTCCTTAATTATGAGATCGAGCGAAATTGAGCAAAAACGACAATTCGAAATCTTCGTAAATAACACGCGCGCACGTTTCCAGATGGACAATCATTCCTTTGAGGTGGCAAAAATTCGTAAAAGGCTTCTTCTACAAGACGAATGAAAATGTGCGTCTTGATACGAAGGTAAAATGCAAGGAGATGATTCTTAATCGCTTTCAATTCTCGACTAAACGATTCTCTACTAAACAAATGGTCCGCTATATCTGGGATGCTGAGTTCTATAATACATATACCCCGCGCTACCGTCGGTCATTGTCGTCGTCGTCGTCGTCGTCGTGGCCTTTATGCGCTCGTCTACTCAATTGCCATGCAAAATTATCCTTTTTCTACCCCAAGATAAGCGCACTGCACGAGAAAAAAAAACAAAACAATGTTCTTTTTACTATACTCTACTAGTAAACAACGCTTCGCTTCAAATCTATAAATTAGTAGCATTAAAAATGAAAAACTTGATTTATTTGGGCAATTACATATATGCCAGTACATTTAAGAATTGAATGACAACCGAATTGTAAAAAAGAGAACATATTCGAATTTTTTAACAAAAAGCTACGAGACATACTTATTTTGCGTATGTATATTATTCTTATATCTCGAGTCACTTGTACGATTTTTTAAATTTGCCAAATCTTAGAATACGCTCAACCCTTTGTGGCTTTTTTCTTTCTCTTCTTGATCTTTCGAACTTACTATTCAATTTTTTCGCTTATTCGTTGTGCGGTGCTACGACACTTTATTGCACCTATTGCATCCCAATACATGCGTTTTTTAAAAAATTTTTAATAATGTTTCGACGCAATTCAAATAACCCATAATTTGCTACCTCATTTTCGTACAAGTACCGATATCAATATTATCGCAGTTTCCTTCTTCCAATGGTGCATATTTACATGCATTCATATTGACTACGTACTTGACTACGTACGCAAACTCAAAAATAGGCTTGATATTTGGCTGACATATTTACTCACATTCAACGTTTCTCTTTGCTTTTGCTTTTGGAAACATTTTGTCGAGACCAGCCATTGTGTGCAGCTCCCAAGAAGAGTTGGAATCTTCCGGAAGTTCCCACGCGTTCTGGAATTGATATTTGAGAAATTATTACATTTTCATGGCACGATGACGCATTGTATAATATGGCGATAAGTTGTGAATACAAGATTTGGAAAGAAATATTCGTTGCCCCTGGCAGCTAGGGGGCACAAATTCATGTTCCAAAACATTGCTATTTTCGTTTGAAAGTACAAAATAAATATTACACGGGTCTGCGAGTTGTCAACATTATTTCATACCTATAATCCTAATTTAAAGCAGATCATTTTTTTTTAATTCTCAATTTTTAATTGTTTCAATTCGCTGCAAGTTTGCTACGAGATTGAATCGTTGAAACAAAAACTCAAATATTTCGTAAATCAAGTGCTGCGCTTATTTTACCAAGTTAAATGAAAGTAAGACGTGGAATTCGTTTCGCGGAATTTCCGAGCCAATAAACAAGGACCCCTTGACGTGTAAAAAAATTGCTACTAACTGCATCGCAATCCACGTGCAGAGGAGTCAAGTTTTGCTTTGGACATAATACTTGTTGCGGTTGAGCCGGGTTTTTCGCCGCCTTTGCTCTACCGGACTTGAAATCCGCCAGGGTATGCGGAGTTCCCTCGCTGACGACATTTTCTTCTTCTCGTAAATTATGATCTCGATTATTGTCTTCACTCGCCAAGGATAGAACAGAGTTCAGGGATTCACAGCTTGGCACTTTGGAGTGCTCACTATCAATTTCGGCAAATCGCTCTTTCATTCTATTCTTGCTACACCACGAACTGTTTAGTCGAGAATTTAAAGTACTCGGCATATTCAACGTATCACCGTTGAACTCTTGCTTATCATCCTCTCCTTCACCTAAAATCATTGTTTTACTAAGTTGAATTTGCGTTCAACAATTGCAAATAACGAGGAATTAAATATGAATTATTGAGAGAAAAAGAGAAACAAAAAGTGCTTAAAAAAATGCATAACGTACTTAAAGAATATTCAACAGGTTCCATATATCCACTAAAGAAATCTAAAAGATTATTCATAATTCTGACAACCTCGTCCATGGACGGACGCTCCTTTGGATTTTTTCTCCAACACCTAATTGTTCTCAGCGCAGAAACATACGAATGAAACATTAATTTCGGCGAAAAAAAGCCGCGCGATTTCTCGATTTCTCATCTCACCTAGTCATAAGGTTCTCAAGAGGTTTGGGGCAACCATCGAGCAAAGCCGGTCGTTGTCCTATGTGAACGGCCCACATAATTCTATAAGCCGAGCCTCCTATATCGTCGAACGGCTTCTTCCTAGACATAACCTCCCAAAGGATGATTCCCCAACTAAAAACATCGCATTTCTCGGTATAGCGAGAACCTTCGAAAACTTCTGGTGCCATCCAAGCGGCCGAACCCTTGTTATTCGTCATGTACGTGTTCAAGTCGCAGGCGGTACCAAAGTCACAGATTTTGAGGCTTTGCCCGCCCAAAATTAAAAGAAGATTCGGTGGTTTCAGATCCCTGTGAAAGATGAAAACATGATGAAAAATTATAGCAAAATTCTGTTGTAATTGTTCGTTGACAAACCTGTGTATCAATGGCTTTGGTTTCATATTGTGAAGGTACGCGACGCCCTGCGCGCATTGAAGGGCCCAGCTCATCGCGTGAGCTGCTGTATAATGCGGTAAAGGTTCTTGGCCGTGCAAAACTGTGGGAAGAAAAGGCTTTTTTCTTTTCTTTGTCACATCCTCGTAATGCGAAGCGCGCGCAGTGCGGGCATTCTTTTATGCAACTTTGCATTCGCTTACCATTGTAAAGCGATCCACCTTCGGCGTACTCCATAATAAGGCACACTGGATTTTTCGTACAGGCTCCATACAACTTGACTATATTCGGATGAGCGACCCGGGATAACTGGCGTACTTCTACCGCAAAGGCCTTTTTTTCGTTTTCCGTGTTTATGTGTTTTACAGCTACGTAACGTTCTCGCCATCGTCCTTTCCATACCACGCCGAAAGATCCTTTCCCTACAATCTACGAATCCTTACAAAATTAGACTCGCTCTTTTTCCTCATTTTCATTTCCTTTTTCGACAATATCGTGGCAATATATACATCGTGCATAAGAAAAAAAAAGAACAACATAATAAAGCAATAAGACAGAGTTTTGGGACCTGGAGAATTACCTCTTCAATCTCGATTTCTTCATAATTAATTTCTTCGACAAATTGCTGTTGTTGCTGCTGCTCCTGACCAATTTTGTCCTGCTGCTGCTCGTCGTCGTTATTATTCGACATTGCACGCACACACCACGTACGCAGCGGGGGCACGCGTTGCTGTCGCTGTTCTTGCTATATTATTCTTTTTCTTCTTTTTCTTTTCCTTCTTATCATCATAATCTTTGTCTAATTATTCTTCCGCTACGGCAATTCAAAACAATCATTATAATTATACTGTCCGAATAATGCAATTGATTTAAAAAGTTTTGTAAACTTGATCAGGTTGTCATATTATTTTGATTATTTTTATATCAGTGGCTCTGCTGCTGCCAGCAGCTACTGCTGCTGCCACAGTTCGAAAATTACAAACATTGTACACGCAATCATCGTTGTTATCATCATCATCAGCGGATGATAAAAGCAGCTTTTCAGCAGCACGCGCTAACATTCAGAGCCATCTGTTGTTACTACGGGTGATACATGGGTGACGACGACGACGACGACGACGACATCATCAGGTGGCGGCATGGACCACCGCGCCCACGTATATATAGGTATATATATAAAAAAGGTCCAATTGTTTTACGGAAATACAAGAAAAGACAAAAACTCTTCTTGCTACAAGGAAGTGTGCCGGAAATGTTGTAGATAGGCAATGGTCACGAATCTTCTTCTTTCTTCCTCCGGCAAGCTGTCATATTGGTATCGCTTTTTACCTTTTTACAAACAAATATAGGTTACGTCGACTTGGAAGACGTAAAGTAATTAATCCTCTCTTACCGGCTTCTTCCAGTAATTGCGAGAATGACGCGGCAAGAAATTAGATTGTTGATTGCTTGAAAGGGAGGAAATCGTTATCACATAAAAGGTAAAAAAAAAAGTATAATAGGTATAATTCGAAAGATACATAGTTTTACTCGTGTATTATACGTATAATATATTACTGCGATTTATACGACACAGTTGCAAAACAATTCATTGATAATGGAAAAGTTATGTGTTGTAATAACACAATAAGAAATAGATGAAAAATGTCAGCCAAACCAGGATTTGATTCTTGTTCCCATTTGACTAATATAAGAACTAATTGTATTGCGATTTTTTCTCTTTGAATCTTTTGGACCTATGGGACATGGTTCAACGTCGTATGCCAAAGCAAGATATGCCTGCCAAATATCTGGATGATTCAGGCAAACTGCTCCGCCGCCTCTTTTGAATTGAGTTTTCTGCGTGAAAACGATGAATGACACTTTTAATCTCGTACGCGATACACTGGAGTAAACGAAAGAGAAAACTTACGGCTCTATTAATGTCTCCTATGCAAACCCAATGAGAAGGGCTCATCTTTTCATCCCCTTGATCCATAACTTGTACGGCCCATTTTGAATGGTCGACCGTACTTTTGAACGAATCTTGGAAGATGTTCATGTATACAGTCTTGACATTCTTCACGCTGAAAATTCTTTTTCGTTTGATATTTTGTTGAAAAATTGGTTGTTATCGGGTAGCACGTACGTGGATTTTACCTCACTGTTTTGTTACAGTCCGTTGGAAGTTTGCCGGGTCCATTGAGCCAAGATTCCACATATAAATTGACATTAAATTCCGGCGCGATAAAATCGTCGTACAAATCTACAATAACAAAATGGTATATTTGTAAAATGCGGCCTCTCTATTGTATTTTACATATACGTATTATGGAGAGAAAAATACGTCGCGTGCCTTTTTTCCACTTGTCACTTTTAGCAAAAGAAGTGAAATTCATGCCCGCAATCGAATGGAAGCGCGTCACTCTGTTAAAGGGGCCGCGCTTAATTCTCTTTTGTTTAGCCGCAGCCGTCAAATTGGCATATTTCAATGACAAGTCTTCCGGAAGTTTGTATCTGTATACAATAATCTGATTATACATGAGCTGCGTGCCAATCTCATTCAAGTCGGCATTGTTCGTCGAAACGCAGAGGAAATTTTGTCCGTAGTGCGTGCCGGACAAGGGATAGCTGTATTTGCCGTCCACCGGCGAACTGACTTTTCCTTTGCTTTGGCCGCTGTTTGGAAGCGGTGGAAAATTCGGCACGCTGTGAATTAACCAAAAGCCACCGAGGCTTTTACCGGTCATCAAAACGCCCTTCGCGTGGCCGTATTCCGCGGAATACGGCTTGTTCGGTGGCTGGTCGTTGTACATGAACCACAATGTATCCAAAGATGTATTTTTCTGAAATTCATTACGCGACATTTACACATCTTATCATCGACATTTACACACGATTATTATGATTAATTTGCCCGCTGCAGCAGCCTACATCTCGATACAATGGTGCCAATGTATATCCGACCATAGAATTTTCCGAAGTGATATTCTCCTTTGACGTTTGCCAGTAGGGTTCTTTGTTTGTCATGTAAATGAAAGCAACGCCTTCCCTGGCCGCGGCTTCGCTGCTCTTGGACCTTTTGGGCAGCTTGTAAACGAAAAACCTAAAAAACAATAACCGATTCCTTTTTCGAGATCTTTTTTTGCACCCGAGATCGAGATCTTAATGCGCTCACCAGTCAACGGGTTCGTTGTTATATCCTCTGCACTGCGGAATAACGTTTCCATTTCGAAGCGCTTCATTCGAAGATATCAAAAAGCAACCGAAGCAGCAGCCGAGTAATATCGAAATTATCTCAATAGGCTTCGTCATTATTCATATCAAATTAAATAATAATTAATATCTGCACGTAAATTATTGCAACGGGACTGCATTGGAGTTTGAAACTCGAGTACGTGTCAGTAGTCACTATAATCGCTCTTGTATGCACGTGTACTTGTATAGTTTGTTACATCTTACAATACTTACTGGCGAGTCTTGTGAAATCTTGTCCACGTTATATCAATCATGCGTAGTGATAGACACGCGCGCGTTTCATTCTTCTTACGATATATTATGTTAGTACGCGTTCTGCTACTACTATATTATTATGGCCTTATCTGGTATACTGTTGTTATCCTTGCTATGTATATATATATATATAACACATACAGGCATACCAGAGAGTCATAATATGTATGGGGAGGGGATCTCCCTCTCCCATATACTGCCCATAATATCACATTCCGTGCCATTCGTGGTGGGGTAAGATAAATTTCGCGTTTCTGGATCATACGTACACGTGGTATGCTCTACTATTTATATTTCGAATCAGAATAAACAACCTGTAAAAAGTTTAAAATATGTATTAAAAAAAGTACCTATTCCCAGGTTTTTATCAAAGTTCATAGTCCATTTTATTCTTGCTGTTGTATGTGTCTGCGCGTTCAAGATCGTTCGTTCGACAAAATTATGACGCTCGAGATACACCTATATTGTCTGTAATTTCGCAGAAAAATAGTTGCGAATTATGTAATAATGACGTGCATCAGTTTTGCAAAAACGGCCATTAATAATAATTATTGTGAATTTTTCAGATTTCACTCGGCGAACATGAGCCTTAAACTTTACGGCAACCTTTTGTCTCAGCCTTCCAGGGCTCTTTATATTTTTCTCAAGCAGTGCAGCATTCCATTCGAAAATCTGCATGTTGACCTGAAAGCCGGCGAGCACTTTACAGAGGAATTCGCCAAAATTAATCCGTTGCAAAAAGTTCCGGTCATCGAGCACAATGGGATTTATTTCATTGAAAGGTATTTCATTTTTAGCTGTACGCACCTTAAATAATTATGATATCAAGTACTTATCATATGTTATTGATTGAATGATTAATCAAGTTTGTTGGTGATTTAGTATTGCGATTCTACGGTATCTCTGTCGAGAGTTCAAAGTTCCCGATCATTGGTACCCATCGTCATCAAAAGCTCAAGCTAAAGTCGACGAATACCTGGAATGGCAACACAACAACACTCGTGCTCATTGCGCACTTTACTTTCGAAATATGGTACATATTGAGCGATACATTTTCTTCATAAACTCGAATGGAAAGTGATGCGATTTTTGGGAAATAGGTGATAATGCCTTTCGTCACTGGCAAGCCAGCATCGCCGGAAAGCATTGCGAAATTGGAAAAGAACATGAGCAATTGTTTGGATTTAATAGAAAATACGTGGCTCGAGAAGAAACCTTTTCTAGCTGGGGATGAAATCAGCGTTGCAGATTTGATTGGTGCTTGTGAAATCGAACAACCGAGTAAGTACAGGCGTTACTCGAGTGTACTTGAGATTACAAATATAACGTAAACGTAAACAAACGATACGTTCGTAATAATGAAAATCATTTTAGGGATGTGCGGTTACGATCCGTGCAAAGGAAGGCCCCGGTTGAATGAGTGGCTAAACAAAGTAAGGTTTGCCACGAATCCTCATTACGCCGAAGCTCACCAATATTTGAACAAAGTCGTCGATAAACAACATACCCGCAAACCACTTAATATGAGCATGCTGTGATTCTTTGAGATCGATCACTTTTTATTTGTTATACATTTTATTATGTTTATCCCGGTAATTGAATTTTATTTCAACTTGTTATCGCTCAAAGAATATATACCTATATGTATAATATCAAAATGTATATATATAGGTATGAGTGATAAATTGTAAATAAAAAGGTATTTTTTATTTAAGAGAAAATAAAGATATATAAACAAGTATAATATATATGTTAAAAGCTCGCATGAATTAAAACATTGCATATTTTTAAAAAGGCCGTCGACATACGCAGTATATGCGACGACCACGACAATGCGCGTATACTACAGCACCTATAATCACATACGTCCCCATATGTGGCATATGTGCAATTTTCAGCAGAGCGCTATAGAGCAAATAAATTTCAAAATGGCGCGCATCAGTGCTGATCAGTGCGCATTGGTGCGCATCAATCTGCAGTGGTGGCGGCGGTGAGGAGATGGTGGTGGTTGTTGTCGTCACTACTCGTCAGTCAGTTGTCGTCGTCGAACGTCATAATCAGTCGCGCCGTAAAATTTAATATAATTGAAGAAATGAGCTTACTTGTAATGAATTACAAGTGCAGTGGAATGACAAGTAAAATGCCTTGATAACTAGCGAATCGCTGCGGGATCGACGGTGCTATGTGTATATAAATATATAGCACCGTAGACATATGTCCTTATTTTACCTTACGTCGTCAACTGTCGTTAACCTAAACGATACTCTCAGACTGTCCCATTTGTCCATTTGTCTTTTTTCTCCTCTTCTCCTCCCATCTCCTCCTCCGTAATATGTAGCTCTACAATATATATGTACATATACTATACTGCTGTTGCACGTATTCGTGTGCATAGTGCAGCCAGTATATAATATATATTATATCCACTATTATACTGCTTGTATACAAATCATCACTGGAGAAGAAATCGAAAAAACAAGATAAAAGTGACGGCTGGTGACGGCTGATGACGGCAAGCTCGTGAGAAAGAAAGAGAAGATAATATGAGGAGCGACACGCGCATACGCACGCGTAAGTTGTTTGTGTATTCGGAATTGTGTTGAATAGGAGCCTAATGAATATAATATTCTTTTGCACTGTTCTTCGAAATCCTGATAATAACTCAAGTTTTCACTATTAATTGCATGCCTCATTTTGCTTGAAATATAAACAAACATTGATTTTGTCAAACGCTCGACTAATTGTTGTTTCGATTGTTTTTCGATCAAATAGGTAAAGAAAATTACGAGTAAGATAGAAAGGAGAATCAAAATTGGGAAAATGAGCGGAGGCAGCGGTGAAGGAGGTATGGCGACGACGACGACGACGACGACGACGGCGGCGGCGACGACGACGATGGTAGCAGCGGCCGCAGCTGTTGCAGCAGATATTAGCAATGCTTGGCACGAATGCGCCAGTTGGTTGATCAGATGCGGGGCATTACGAGCGGATCACAAGGCAAACTGGCCCACGGCAACCGCCGTCGATTTAGCTTACATGTTAAGGGATGGAGTGCTGCTTTGCAATTTGCTAAACGCATCGGAACCAGGATGCATAGACATGAAAGACGTTAACCTGAAGCCTCAAATGGCCCAATTTTTATGCCTGCGCAACATCAAGGTCTTCTTGTCCGCTTGTTCCGGTACTTTTGGCCTTTCCGACTCGGATCTCTTCGAACCTTCCATGCTCTTCGACCTTTCCAACTTTCATCGAGTTCTCTGCACCTTGTCAGCTCTTTCCAATTCTTCGAGATTTCGGCGAAAGGGCATTTCGTAAGGCATATTTTGTAACGCTTAATAACCTTCCTGCACATTTTTTTATTTTTTACATTTTCTTATTTTTAGTGGCTTTTTCGTGGGACGCGGCCGCTCTCAAGAGGACATTTATAAAGACTTGCAAAGCGCCGGGGCAGGGTAAGTTTCCATTCTTTTTTTTCCTCTTCTATAATCGCCATTGTGCTCTAGAGCACGGTTGAATTATCATCACACCTTCTTTCGTATCCAACTTTTACTCGTAAAATTACTTAAAAAAGCCAATAAATACATGAAATACATGAAATACATGAAATGAAAACGAATAGTAACTCTGCCTTGATGAATTTAGCCCCACGGAGGCAGTGGTGGCCTTTACCATAAAACCTAGGCACGTGGACCTAGGCGAGTCCCAAGTTTATCAAGAATTACTCTGTTTTTCGACCACTCCTCAACACGACTGGTCTTGTATCGAGGAGGTACAATAATCCAACTTTTTTCCCTGTGCTAAATGAAATTTGTTGAAAATTGTTTTGTTCCAAAAACTACCAGACAAAAGTAGAATGTCCGCGAGAATGTCCATTGTCCACTTGGCGGCGAAGAATAGCAAGCGAACGACGAGTCTGGTACTTTTTCAAAAGCAAGCTTTGTCGTCAGTGTCGCGTAGAGAGAAAGACCAGTGTGTTATATTTCGAGTCATTTTAAGTTTGCTAATTAGCATCGCATAGATGGATAGTGCATGGCTGTTTATGTTTTTTGTGGAAAAGGCGCGAAAGCGAGGGTCGTCGACGAAGATTTCGAAGAAGAGAGGGCGACGAGGCGGCGAGCGAAGGGAGAACCAGCAGCGAGGACCCCGTAGGAGAAGACGACGGCTACGGGGCTTATTGCAGTCATGCTCACAGCGAAGAAGTCTACCACGACTTGTGTAGCTTACACCTTCCACCTCCTCCGTCTGCCGTGCAGGTTATTCTTGATTTTTTTTTCTTTCTCCGCCGATTCTTTTTCAACCTTTTATAGCTTTTTCGACGAAACATCTCTCTCCACCATTGGCCGTGGAAACAGCAATGGCCACTGGGCCACTTTTAAAAATGAAAAAGAATAGCAAAATTGCGAGTTGCAAGTTCGTCGCCAAAACGACGCTACGTAAAAAATGTTTCTCGAGCATGCTTAATATATTGTGGTAGAGGCAGTATGCGTGTAGTATAGTATAGTATAGTAGTCGGTGCAAATGGATGAATTAACGGATGATGACACAGGGGGCTACCGCTGGCGGAGAGAAGCGAGACTACGTAGTTCAAGAGCTCCTGGAAACGGAACGCAACTATACCGAAGTGCTGAGCAATTTGCTGAGGTATTTCGCCCGACCATTGTCTTCCGTACTGCGGCCCGAGGAAAGCACGCGAATCTTCTTTCGCATCAAGGATCTCGCGGAGATTCATTCGGGCTTTCATAGTCAGCTGAGAAAAGCGCGCAGCGGCGCGGCATTGGCCCAAGTCTTCCTAGACTGGCGAGAAAAGTTTCTCATTTACGGGGATTATTGCGCGAATTTAACGACCGCGCAAAATGCTCTACAAGAAGCTTGCTCTCGGAGCGAATCGATCAATCAAGATATTATCGTGAGTCGCCAATTAATTATTTGCCATTAAATAATTGTGATTCTATAATTATATTTCTTCTTGGTTTTTTTCTTTGTCATAGAGATGCCAAGAAGAGGCGAATAACGGAAAATTCAAACTACGAGATATACTTTCCGTGCCTATGCAGAGGATACTCAAGTATCATCTGCTGCTGGATAAACTAGTGGAAGAGACGCCGCGAGAATGGGCGGAGGATCGAAGTCAATTGGCGAAAGCGCGAGAGGTCATGGTGGACGTAGCGCAGTACATAAACGAGGTGAAACGTGACTCCGATACGTTGGACATAATCAAGGACATAAAAGCATCGATAATAGATTGGGATTTATCGGAAGACACGTCTTTGAAGGGCTTCGGCCGCTTGCTCAAAGACGGCGAATTAAAGGTAATAATTATTCACCGGCAATTTTGCATCTACTAATAATGAATTCGATACTCCCAACGATGTACGAATCGGCAACAGGTAAAAGCCCACAATGACCAGAGGGTGAAGGCTCGTAACGCTTTTGTTTTCGCACACGTAGTGCTAGACTGTAAATCCGGGAGGGGTTAACAATA
>JABFQM010001000.1:0-25606 GCA_022816865.1 Zelostemma sp. ZL-2020
CGTGTCTTCGAGCAGTTCAGCCAGCCACTTTGCGTCCTGGAAAAGTAACGAGGGTTTCTCGAAGACCACTTTTGCCATTTTGCAATCGACATTTTTTTACTTGTTTCAAATCACTTGTTTTAACCTTCGCGTCGGCGTTCTCGCGCTTCGTCTTCGACATTGACAAATCCAGCGCCTCGTTCGAAGTTTCTTTTTTCTCGGGCTTGGACGCGCGAGACCCCGATCCACTCTGCTTCGAAACATTTTCGAAAAGTCAAGATTACAGTTCTCAAAGTATTTTTTTTTCGAGCGAAATTACTTTTGACGTGGATTGGTCCCCGGCGAAACTCGTTTCCACGCCCCGATTGTACTCGGACAAAATCTTGGCGATGTCGCAAGTTCGATTGGCGCTCCAAATTTTGTGACCTTGAAAATCCTCCCCGGAAGCGTTTCCCGGCGGTTCTTCACAGGCTGAAAAAAACAATTCTCCGTTACCGCGATCTACGATTCCGCCGGGGCGACTTACGAATCTTTTTTTTCGCTTTTTCCAGGCAAGGATCTTCGGGCGCGAATTTCGCGTACACCGAAGACATTTCCATCAACGTCTCGTCGCTGATCGAAGCGTCGTCCAAATTCGCAAAGTTCATTTTCTTCGCGTAACGACTGGGGAACGTCGAATCGTCGGTTTTCACAAGTACCAAGGCATTTTTCGACGTCGCTTCTCGGGACACGACGAAAAGCTTCCTGGACTTGCTGAGAATATTCGGCGTTTTACCGCACCTCGAATTCTTGGCGTATTTTGTCTGCTTTAAAGACGGACCGAGCAATTGGGCGCAGTAAGCGAGCACGGAATGAAGGCTGCTGTGCGTGCAAGTCTCGAAAATTTCTTCTTCTCGAGCCCCAGAGCTCCCAGTTTTTCGTGTGGAATTCGTCTCTTTCGTCGCGTCCGCCTCTGAAAACTCGTCGAGCAATTCGTAATACGCGCAATTATCCAAACTAACGAAGTACCGACCCACGTACTCATTAGCAACACCCACCTGAAATATAAAAATACGTCAACGTTTTTTACAAGTACCGTAAACTCTCGTTTATTTCAAGTTGAAAGGCGGCACCTTCGATCTAGTTAAAATAACCGAGAGTTTATTGCATTCGCTCGTACTTTCGGGTGAAACACGGGCCTTTCGTGCATCCCATGAACGGGCCAATTTTTCCATTCGCACTGGTCCCGAATCGTCGGCGCTTCGTAAGTGGAACCAACATTGTAGTGTCTTCGAGTGACAGATCTCGTATTCACGTGCGACGATTTCGCTCGTTTCTTGGGCTCCGGCTCGATCGACTTCTCCGATAAAAGTCGCCTCGGGTACATGAAGTCTTTGTTCGGCAGCTTTTTGCACCCTAAACGCATGGGGTTGCGTCGCAGTTCCGTGTTCCTAGTTTGGGCGTAGGAAAATTGTACTTTTCCCGTGCGCATATTTTACTTTTCGACGAATCTTACGTTTTTGCTTTTGGCAAACGAATCTCTTGTTGCGGATTGTTCTCTGCGCTGTTGCTCGTTTTCGGCTCTATGGTGTTTTTCGGTGCTTTTATGAGTTTCGTCAAGGGTGGAAGTTTATGAATCATGTCCGGGCCGATTTTTTCTGCACGAAAATTGTTCTCTTGCGTGATTTCTGACGCTGCGTCCGAGTTGAACTGCTTACGACGGGCCAGTTTCGATTCTTGATCGCTTGGTTCGATTACGCGGAGTTCACTTAGAGCCTGCATCTTTTTTTTATTCACCGTTTTTTGGAAATGAAAATTTGGTTTTTTTTAAATATCGTTAATGGGAACGTTGGATTTATTGTACGAAGTAATTATTAAATGTGTTTGATTGGGCTGTGTTATGAAAATAAATTGCTCTGTTGCAATCCCTGGAAGAACATCTCAACTCGATGGTTGCAGTTTTCGAATTATTGCGAGGTAAAATGCAGATGGTTATTTTTTATCTGAAATATCGTTGCGTAATTCCTTGAGGATTATTATCTTTTGCAACAAATTCTTTTAATGCAAACGTGGTCGTAAAAAATGGCATGATAATTCGACTGAATATTTCGTAAAATAAATAACTGAAATAATAAGTGGAAAGTTGAAAATTTTTCTGTTGATTTCAAAATTAAACTTATTGTATTTGTACAAAATGTAATCCCGTTTTCATAAAAAATGTAATCGAGTCATTTTTCCGAAAAATTGCAGAATTTTTCGCATGTTACGACGCTCGGAAAAATGTTTGATAATCGATTTAAAACGAAACTAAAATCTTCGAAAACTTTTTTATAATTCCTTTCTTTGCCAGAGACAATGAAAAATTTCGTTTACGAAAGTGACAAGTAAAAGTGTAAGTGCTGCGTACTTTTCGAAATTCCTCCGAAAAGTCGCGCGTTTTTTTTTCAAACCTCACACGGAATTTCCGGGAGTAACAAGAGCTTCTTCGATCCCTCAATGGCTAAACATCACAAAACACGCGATTTCGCAAAGTAATCGCTAATAAATATTCCCGAATAATCCAAATACAGCGATCCCAGAACAACTTGTTGCTATTCAGACTTTCAAATGTTTGTTTCCCGCGACTCGAGCGCCCTCGTTCAAGCTCTGTTTTATCTTCACTAGATTACACGCGCTTCGCGCTCCACATTGATTTGAAATTCGAATTAATCTTTCTTTATCAAGATTTCTTTGTGTAGAATTAAAGTTCCAAAAACTTCGAGATATCATACATAATATAATCGTTTTTCTATCAAATCCACAATAACAAAATTTAAACTCCACGATTTCGATTGATTTCGATGTATTTCGATACATCTCGATAACCCGACGACTTCAAACTAGTTTCGCAAACATCCACGAAGGTTACGAAGGCGCTGCGATCGCTGAAAACAGCTGAAAACACTGCTGTGTGTTCCACACAGTCGTCCCGTCATTGTTGCTGTTAATCAATTTCTCATCAAAGCCTCGAAAATAGTGCAGCGATTTTCGCCAGTGAAGTCAATCGCGCTGACCGTCACGCGCCCGAGAAGTGATCGATTATGATAATTTTTACGATCGCCGCCTTATGGTAAATCGAGTTCCCAAATTGTTTCGTCCCGCCGAGAAAAGTTTCGTCAGAAAAGTTCGTTTTCTTCATTCATGCTTTTTTCTCAGATGTTTTGCGTGCGTAACTTGCGGAGAAACTGCGTATCTTTACCCGCGAGACTCGTCACCAAAGCCGAGTATTCCCGACGCAGTAGCGATGACGTCCGAACCTGCATTGTCAATTACAATCAAGAATCGTTCAAAAGTAAACAAATAATACGAAAACTCGCCCAATCATCATCATTTTCTATTTTTATCTACGTAAACAACGTTTTTTGATAATTATTTATGTATTTTTAGTGATTTATTATCATCGATCGAAAAACATTTTCCATGTCAGTATAAACCAATTATTTCATTTTTGAGATTTCGACAATGCTGTAGCTGAATACGACCCGAATTGGGAGCTGTTGATGCCTGCGGGATACAGATTTTACCTGCCGGGGAGCGTGGGTCACGGATGGGCGGATGCAGCGTCGACGATTCGCATGGAATTCAACTCGACTTTGATCCCGGCGAGCGAAGAAATTTCCCCTGAAATGAAACCCAACAGGAAAGGAAGGAACACGACGACTGTATTCTGCGAGGCCAAAGAGTGCCCCAAATTGCTGAGGAAAGACATCAAAGAATTGTTTCCCGCTTGGATCGAAGTCATGTTTCCAGAAATGTCGATAGTCACTATTATTCAAAAACCCAAGGAAAGGACTGTAAGATGGAGCAAAGAAATGGAAGTTGAACATTTAGCCAAGAGTGTAAGCGGGATAAACAATTGCGTCTTTAATTTCCTTGTATTTTATATTCTGTAATTGAAACCGGAATATTTTGTCATTGCAGTTTGTTCTGTCGGCCTCGTACGTATGCAGTCAGCTTCGATTGGCCAGACATTGGGCAGATTTCATAAATCCTTTCAGCGGCCGACCTCACGTAGGACAGAAGAGAAACGACATGTACGCTCAGAGCGAACATGGAAAAAGTTTAGACTTTGAAATCGAAGATAAAAATAATTGCAAAATTATATCGCAGTATAAGAGCAACAATAATTTTATAGGCGAGTTTTGCTTTGCAAGATGAACTTTGTACTGGGAAAATGGGTCGTGTGATGATGGTTCTTTGATTTTTACAGGAACACTTTACACGACGGCGCCTCCGGACTCTGCGCTGCTCCAGGAACTGATGAACGACGTTTCATTGCGATAGTATAAGTATCCGAGTACTCCGCGAATGACGCAAGGCGCGTTGTAAAAATATATTTAAATTATCATAGTCCACTAATTTCGTCTCTGTAAATTGATTTCTGCAAGTTTCACTTCAACGCGTCTCATCAAGGCAGAAAAATAAAAAATGCGTTTCTTCTTATACACATTGGAAAATCATTTTTATTCGTACATCACATCACTTTCCAAATCAGTCAAGTTTGAATACAAAAGGAAAACTTCAACAATTTAAAAAAGATCTGTTACTTGGACTGCTTAATTAAAAGTAGACTATGCTTTGGCATGTCTCGAACCAAACAGTTACAGTACGCCTGCGCATTATACGTAAGATGAACTTATAGCAAACCAGTAGAAAAATACACGTGGCAGAAATTGCGAGCATTTCGAAATACTTACACACAACGAATAATCACGACATATCACATCGAAGTATTTATAACTGAATGCAATCCAATGAAATTTATTTTCGTAGTGGTTTTTCAAGGAACAAATGAAGAAATCGCATTCGAAAGTTCGCAATATTCGCTCTTCAACGATGCCCAAAACATTAACAACTAAGACTTTGCAAGTCTTTACAAAAGTAGCATATGAATCAACATTCCATCTCATCAAATACTTTTTACAGAACGTCATTCGCGCCGCAAGTGTGAGTTAGGAGACCCGTTTTATTGGCAAAGCCCGTCTTACAAGCATCGCAAAAGTTCATGATCATATCCGTGAGTTGGACGTGGCTCTTTTGCATGTGCTGGAGGAGCAGCTTCTTCGCAAAGAATTTCGACAAGCAAACGCCGCATTTGTAAACGCGATGTTGGGTTTTCAGATGCGCCGCGACTTGCCCGATATCCTGGAAAATTTCGTGGCAGAGACCGCAATTAATCCCGTTTACACTAGACGGCAAATTTGCCGGCGACTCGCCCCCATTTTCATTGACGCCGGGCTCGCTCGTTATCACGCCGGCTAGATAATCGGCCTTGGTTTGCTCGATACAACCGGGGACGTGGTTGACGAAATCATGCTTGTCCAAAAACACCGCCTCGCAAACCTGACAAAGTAGGTCCATGTGCTGGATAACGTGTTGCCACAGAATTTCCTCGGTCGCGAAAACCACGCCGCAGATGAAGCAGCGATTGCGCCAGCACTTTTTCTTGAAATGTTGATTCAGGTGATTGTCATCAGAGAAGGTGGACTTGCAGATCTTGCACTCGAAGATGAGCTTGATGGCGCTGACCTTGGTCTTCTGCTTGGGTTCTTCGGTACTCGGAAAAAAAGTCTCCGCGCTTCGAATGCGCTTCGGCGGATTTTTTCTCATGGAAACCGGATCGACTTTGTTGAGGATCAAAGGGTCCCTATCCCGTTTCATCGGATTGGAGTAAGCATTTTCCGCGTAATTCGATGTTGAAGATGTGGAGGCTTCGGAATTCACCTGGACTTGGTTCCACCCGCTGTTTCCCATCAACTCGGGTGAAGAAACTGGCGAACTCCTCTTCTGGGGTTTGGGGCTGTTCGGTCTGACCTCCTGCGCTAGATTTTCCAGAATCTTCGCGAACGACTTGACCTTCAAGCGTCCCACCTTATCCGAGCTGGAGTTCGAGGTCGTTTGCTGTTCTCCTAGCACTTCCGTGGTTGAAAAAGTCAGAACCGACTCAATGGGGCTGACATCTTTATGCACATTCTCCAAGTGCATCTGCAACGTCGCATCGGTATTAAACACCTTGCTACAGAACAAACATTTCCGGCGTTTGCAGATTTCCTCGTGCTCCTTGAAGGTTTTCATGGTAGGAAACACCTTCTGGCAGACGCACAGAAAGTATTTGTTCATGACGACTTTTTCTTTAATCAAGTCCGCTTTCGACGAATCTTCCGCTTCCGCGTGTACCGTCGAGACGTGTCTAATCAACCCTTGCTGCGTCTCGTAGTTCTCGTTACAGATTCTGCACATAAAGGTCGAGTAAAAACGCGCAGGTTTCTCATTGTTGCATATCACCGTCTGCCTCTCATTGCTCGAGTTGCTTCCACAATCCTCAGTTTCCTCCGTCGGTGCGACGTCTTCATTCGACTCCTGGACTTCTAGTTCAGCTGTTTTATTCGCCAACTCGCGTGCAGCTTTAGCTTCCGCTTCAGCCGCTTCCTTCGATAGCAGATTGCGAAGAATAGTTCCCTGGTCGTGGAAGTGAACCTTGTGCGCGAACAAAGATATATTCGTGAGGTAGCGTTCAAGGCATACGGGACAAGTATAAACGTTGTTGGTAACAATGTTGAAGTGCTTGCGAGTGTGGTCCTCCATGCAAGCCATCCAGCGGAATCGCTTGTCGCAGAATTTACAGGGGTAGATGTTGGAGCCCTCCGACATGTACCGTTCGGTATGCTTGTGCAAACTTGGTCCATTAGGAAAAACGAGCTTGCAGCCGAAGCACTGGAATTCGTAGCTGAAATTCGTCTGCGGGAACTCGGCGCCGAAGTCGGTGAAAAACGTAGCTACCATTTGTTGGAAATGTTCCTTCGTGGGAAAATGGGAGTTCGCGTTGATGTTCTTGTTCATGGAGACTTTGATGGTGGTCAAGGTTTTGTCGTCGAGGACGATTTGGAGGTTGCGATGCTCCGCTTCCAACTTCTTTTCCTTCCTCTTCTTGATGATGTTCGCCACGGCTTTTTTCAGAGCCGCGGGTCCATGGATGTGAGCCACGTGCATGATCAAAGGCGCGAAGGTCATGAAGCCTTCATCGCAGACGTAACACCTGAAGGGATAGTTGGTCTTTTTCTCCGCTGAGTGCTTCGTTTCGTGATTATTCAAGTGCTTGAGCGTGGAGAAGCGTCTCAAGCAAATGAGGCAGCGCATGTTTCCAGTGTTGGCGTATTCTATGTTGTGCTCCATCATCGTCGTCGTATCGTTGAAATGCAAGCCGCACACCGCGCACTTCATCACGCCTTGGTGAGAAGGTGCCGGGAACTTTGGAACGGGATCTGGCGTAGGAGCTTTCGGTACTTCCTGAAGAGGATCTTGAACAGCTTCTTGATCGTCTTCCATGACAGGATTGAGATTTTGATTTAGGGTCGAAGGTTGACGACTGTACTGATGATCGGATGGCTGCAAGACCAGATTCTCGTAAGGGGTAGGTCGATTATGGAAATGCCTGTCGTGACTGCTCAGCAAGATGGCGTTCTGAAGAATTTCGCCGCAAATTCGGCACTTGAAGGTCGAGGTTTCGGACATTTTCAAGTGGGTTATGCGCTGGTGACTCTCGAGTAGTCCGGCATTTCTGCATCGCTTGTAGCACATGTTGCACTGGAATTCTCCATCGTTCGCGAACTCGTCCTCGTGCGACATCAAGCTTTC
Source organism: Zelostemma sp. ZL-2020 (assembly GCA_022816865.1). NCBI lineage: Eukaryota > Metazoa > Arthropoda > Insecta > Hymenoptera > Platygastridae > Zelostemma > Zelostemma sp. ZL-2020. The sequence continues at coordinate 7,633 of JABFQM010001000.1, forward strand.
AAGCTTCGCAAAGGTCATCTTGCAAACGCTGCAGATGAAACATCCGGAAGAAAGTTTACTGGGCGAGACATTCGACGCGGCGTTGACTTCTCTTGATTTACTCTTGGAGATGGATGGTTGCGGTTGCGGAGCATTCGTTGGTTCCAAATGAACGTGAAGCATGTGCGAATTCAAAGCGTTGTCGTTTTCGAAACCTTCGCCACAAACGTTGCAAGGATACCTGTACAGCATTCTGGTTTGTTCGTTCAAATGGGCCATTTTGTTGTGATGTTTCAGCATGTATTGACCTTTGAATTTCAGGACGCAAATCGAACAGAAGAACTCCAGTTTGTCATTGTAGAACTTGCGGTGGAAGACCAACTCGTCGACGGTTTCATACTCCATGCTGCACACGTTGCATTTGAAAATACCCGCTTTGATTTCTGCGCTGTAATTGTTGGAAATGCACCTCGATATAGTTTGGGGGAAGATGCATTCCTCAATGCTCTTACCGTGAATGTGTGTCAAATGCTGTCTCAAGTACATTTTCTTCGGAAAACCTTGGTTACATACGACGCAGACTATCGAGTAATGTCTGCTGTTTTCCGAATTGTGCGCTGCTTGATGGTGGAATCTCAGCAACACTTTTGATGGGAATTTTCCTCCGCAAAGATTGCAATATTCATTCGAATCGCTCCTGTAACTATTTTTGTGCTTGATGTAGTTTCGGCGATTCTGGAAGTTCGTGCCGCATACGGAACACGGATATACCTTGGGTACCTTTTTGACCTGCTGCTCCTCTTTATCTTCTTGAACGTCCTCCTCAGAATCGTTGTTATCTCGAAGAAGCACTTCCCGAGGATTTCGAGCTTTACTTCGATTTCCATCCGATGAACCGTCTCGTTTTCTACGCTCTTTTGGCGCATCAACCGGAGATTCGAAATGTTCCACAGTTTTCGTTGCTCTGCCGGATCGCCTGGTGTAGTCTGAAGATTGATCGAGATAATCCAGAGGATCGACACCTTTCGATCTCAGAACATACTCTTTTTCCAAATTGGTAGAATCAGAACCCGCGTCTTCGAAATCTGAATCAATGTCACCATTTGTCAACTCCTCTTGATCTTCTGGATGCTCTTCGTCGCTGAGTACTTCTTTTTTCGTTTCTACGATGTCATTCGAGGAAGTTTCTTCGCCCGTAGCATCTTCGGCAGGCATTTTATAATCAAAAGCAATATAATGAGTCTGCACCCACGATTTGCAAGTCTTCGTGTGCCATTTGAAATGCAACAGGTTTGGAAACAACTCGCCACACACGCATTGGTTTTTTCTTCTATTCAGAGTACACTTTATCGTCATGTCTATAGGACCTTCCAACGTTTGATCGATTTCGACGCAATGTACTTTAAGATGATGATACATGCCGTTATAATTGCCCGAAGTTTCCCCACAAACGCAACACTGGAAGTTTTGAGGCGGCACGTGGTCGATGTAATGGCTAATCAATTTCGATCTGCAGCTAAATCGGGCGCGACAGATGCTCGACTTGTAGGCCAGATGCAGCATTTTCTTGTGGTACTCCAATTTGTTTTGCGATGAAAAAGTCAGTTTACATACGCCACATCTGAAATCAAGGTCAACAGGCTTACTGCATATCAATTCTTCCGGAAGATTAATGCCAGATGGTAGAACAGCGTCTTCTAATCGTGTTAGAAAAATTGCGACCTCCTTGAGTTGTATTTCGTCAGCGGGTTCGTTTCGTTTAACAGGATGATCATTATTTTCAGAAGAATAATCCTCGTGTTCACCAGGATGAGCTTCATAGAAGGATTCGTCCATGTCCTCGGAAACTGGCTCATTTTCAAAAATGACATCATCGGGAACTTCAGATTTTACGATACAATCTTCTAAGCGCAATACATTTACGCAACACGACTGGCATCCGTAATTTCGCGCAAGAATCGTGTCGGGTACCACAAGCGCTTGGTGTTCGTTGTCAGAATCGCAATCGATTTCTTCTTTAATGTTATTGATTCCCACGGGTAAACTGGGCTCTTTCATCATTGCGACATTTGGCGAAGGAACCATTTCTTGTGATGATACTTGATGATCCGAGGAGACCGCCGTCGTTTTTTTCTTCATCGATCGTGGATCAGGAGGCGCGACCGATTTCGCTGCAGGGGTTCTAATCAAATAATCAGTCAGCTTTGTTTGTTTTACTCTTTTTGGACCAACCGAGTCAGGTTTTGGCAGTGTTTTCGGAGTCGCGGAAGCTGTTTTCGAAGACTTTTTCTCATCATTGATGGACTCGCTAGACCTAAGTCGATTACGTTTTTCCTCTTTTATATTATCCCGGTGACTTTTAAATGCATCGCTAGCTTCGCGATTTGATTTTTCGGCTTTTTCGTGATAATGCACCAGATGAGCATGCATTATTTCCTCGTACAAGAAGTACTGCTTGCAATATTTGCAAACGAGGGAGTATCGCGCAGGTACATTATTCGTGTGAGCGGTTCTCTGATGACGTTCGAAATCTCGGAAATGTACAAAACGAATATCGCAAACAATACAAATATGTTTACCCTTATTACTGTACTGAAAAATATGAGATCGCAATTTTTTAGGATTAGGAAACGTCAGATCGCAAACGTTACATTTTAAATTATTTGTCTTCCTGACTGGTTTCTTAACATTATTCTTCTTGGCGTCGGGGTTATTTTTCGACTTCTCGAATGAACGATCGATTTCTTCACCTTTACCTGACAAAGATTCAGCATCTGGTTCATCATTTTCTGATGTGCTCGATGCATAGGTTTTGGAATGTATGGGTGTTCTAAGGCGGAGAGCGATGCCAGTTTTACTGGAACCAGGAACAACCGGATCACCCGTTACTGCACTAGAGGACTCGTCAGGCTCTGTGTCAGATAGTTGCTCCTTTTTGTGTACGAGGGTGCCATCTTCAAATGTCTGAAAGGCATAATATATATTTTCATATAATTTTTTTTCTTATCGAGGTAGTACTAGAAGTAGCATCAATATCAATCCTGTTATTATTTCTATCATTCAGTTCCCACTCGAATATTTCAACAACTAAATTTGTCATCATTTCTCGATTCGTAGTTAGAGTATTTTGTGAAATTGATTATGAATCTCATTTATTTTAGTGCTCTCTGAGTTGAGTGAATACCTTCAACTTAATGATAATGTTCGGGTTCCATTACTCTTATAACTCTGAAATGGAATCTAACTTATACTTCTAATATTTTTGATGTTATCAAAATTTAAATGTTTACAATATAATGATTCATGAATACTCAATTAATCGATTGACAATGTTTTTTTTGATAGAGAGAGCCATATACTTTACTATCTCTTTTTAAGCCGAACGCGACCGGAGAAAAGGGCGCACACGGACACAGCACTCGCAACTGTGTTTGCACGTTGTGCCTCTCGAACGATATCATTGTGCAAGCTAAACTTCGAGCCTTGATAGCAAGTTGACTTTTGATATGAAAGATACGGGACCTATTTAAATGATCGGGCGTATCGTCTTTAGCCAGAATCGATCAAAATCTCAAAATAGTATTTTCGGTCATTAACCACCTTTCTTAATTCCATGTTACAAATGTACAAAAACGTAGAAAATAGTATACTGTGTACCATGGAGGCAAACTCGGTCTTTTAACGCCGCGCGTGTGTTTGTAGTACATAATGTGCACGAGCGCGTGAGTCCTACGAGCCGAAGAAATGTGGATACTTTTTTACTGCAGTACGCATGCGCGACATCAAGTCACATACGCAGTCACCGGAACGCCTACTTTGACTACCGAATACACGCATGGAAAAACGAGCTAAACATGCTTGCGTTACATAAAGTTATTCTTTGCCCGGCCACTGCGAGCGCTCAGTTCTCTACCACGAATTCCGCTCCTTTGAACGGTATCGTTACATATCATTTTGGACCAGAATCGAAACTCGAAATAGGAGCGCTTAATAAAATTATCCGTGACATAGGAACGTCACGTTTTGAAGTCTTTTAGCCAGTTCTAGAATACCTGGACCAAGGCCGTACATCTAGTTCGTCCGAGAACCATATCTAATATAATAGTATATGATGCAACAAGGGGGGTAAGTCGGTCTGTATACGCCGAGAGCTGTAATCACGCGGGGTGACATACTTTATGTCACACATGTATGGTTTATGTGCTGTTAGATATCTGTTGCGCCACCAACGACGTGGCCGTTTGGCGACCAAATGTTCTCTTTATAACCCGCTGCAAAAGCATATGAAGAAAAATGCGGGGCTATAAAAAAATGTCTGCTTGTTTTCAACTCCGAATTCACACCATTAATCAACTTCGCAATCGGTGTGTTGGACTTCTGGAACTTTACGCGATGTGGAAAATCAACCCATTTTCATTTAGGTCGCACTGTCTTCACTCCAGATTTATAACAGTGTAATGTACGTCGTTGTTGACCCGATATACGCTGTGCTGCAGGAGAGGGAGCCTTTCTCACGTTATTTCAAATGATTTATTTAGGTATCAGGGTCCTTAATTTAAAAAAGAGTCTAGTGTATGTACACCAGAGAGCATTGATTCTGCTCAAGAATTGTAGTGGCGAATTCCCAGTGTCGGCATAGCATACTGTTGTTGTAGCAGCCAGTGGCAGGATAGCGAAAATTCATAGGTATGCGTATGCACATACACTGGCATACATATTCACTTTTGGAATGACGCCACAACAACAAGGCGCAATGTCAACACTAACAATTCGGCTCTACAATTTTTTAGCAGAAACAAGGCTCTGGAGCATGAATTTGCAACACGATTTGCACCCTCGTGAAAGGTTTGACTCATATCGAGACGAAATCGAAAACGGAGAATAGCGAACTAAGAGAACAGTATATTCACTACAAAGAAATGGATGAAGTTGCGGCTCACGATAAAATATATATTAAGTATTAACATTTCGATGCGTATCCAAGCAAAACAATTTTTTGCAAAACTCGCACGAAAACGCGACTTTCGATACCTTTAGAGCGTCCGCAAAGTAGCCGATTAACGAAAGATGAGCACTGATGGGAGCAAAGATCATCCGCGCATGCGAACTCCGCGCGGGAGTTCGCATGCGCGAACCTAGGGCTTTGCTTTGCTACCTAGGGCACTTTTCCGCTCAACTTTGCTCCCTGCTGTTTCATTGTCTCATCTCTTTTCGGAGTTCAGACCCGTGCATATAAACTTTTCATGACACCTCTATAGAAAATTCAATTTTCGATGCCTGTAAAGCGGGGTGAAAGTAGCTTTTTCGTCCCGAGAGGCGAAAGTAAAATACAGGTTTTCGATTGGATGAGTTTGCAACGCCACCACTCGACAGGCATCTCGAGTTCAATTTTCTATAGAGCTGTCATGAAAAATAGTATGCGTAACTCGGGGAGAAACAACGAAATCACGAGTGTGATATCAGCCCTCGCTTCGCTCGGGCAGCTAACTTCACACTCGTGAAATCGTTGTTTTTCTCCCCGAGTTACGCAATATACTATTTCGCAAAACTCGCACGAAAACGCAACTTTCGATACCTGTGGTGCACCTGCAAAGTGGCCGATTGACGAACGATGAGCGCTGGCGGTAGCAATGAATATCCGCGCATGCGCACTCCGCGCGGGAGTTACTTTGCTACCTAGGACATTTTTCCGCTCGACTTTGCTCCCTGCTGTTTCATTGTTCGGACTTTCCAAGCACGAACTTTTGTCAAGCGAAGTGAGCGCCGCGAGCGGGATAAGTGATAACTACAGCAGCATTTTCGATCGGTAAGATATCGATACACGAACTTCACATGCGCTCGCCTGCATCGATTCGCCAATTCGGCCACAGCACGCGCTCCACAGGTATAACAAAAGTCGCATTCTCGTGCGAGATTTGCGAAAAATATAGTGTGCATCACGGAGGGAAGTAGGCCTTTGCGACGAGTGTGATTTGCAGCACTCGGCTCCACTCGTGTGCCCTCGCCTGCGGCTCGTGCACTCGCTCCGCCTCGTGCCGCAAACTCCACACTCGTCCCGCAAAGACCTGCTTTCCCTCCTTGACGCACAATATACTATTACATGTGCTCGCATTATCGATTCTTCAATTCGGCCACAGCACACGCTCTACAGGTATAACAAAAGTCGCATTTTTCGATCGAGATTTGCAAAAAGTATTTCGTGCATCACGGAGGGAGGTAAGCCTGCTCGACGAGTGTGATTTGCACACTGAAAAAAATTTACTGTTACGTCAACAGGAAAAACATTGTTGAAATTTGGCCCGAAAGTAATTTTGTGTAGGAATGAGTCGAACTTTTTTCGAAAGCACAACAATCTATTCGTAATTTTCTGACTTTATGATGTGAGTGGAACTTAATCTAAGGTGATTTGTTTTCTACGGCGTCTATAGCCTAGCAACCCATACCATAATTCAAATTAATAAACTTGCGAGAAAACTATGGTGGGACTATTGCGAAGGTATGGACAGGTTATCGAACAAGTCCCGTTGCATCTTCTACTTGCCTTTCCAGGCAAGTAGGACATTACGGGTTCCGATCTTAAGAGCATTCCGGAGTCGCTCGGTCGGTAAGGCAGATCCTATGTTAAATTCATTTCCAGTCATTCGCTGATTTGGCTGCACAAATTGGCACAAAACTTTACAGAACGCTAATTGACACACTAATGAACCGCGCTTGCTACCAAATTCTGTTCGAAACAGACGCGAAAATGGAAAAATAATGAAAAATAAATTACATCGAAAGTTTAATTCGAAAATACGAATTTCTCACGATTTTGACGCTGTCAAATGCATGCATGCACGTTTCTTGTGTAACTGGAGAATGTATCGGAGCTTTAAAGTCATGAATTTAGTGCGAAATGAGTAAGAACCATTAGAATCTGTAAAACATGGGAACAGCGAGGGGTATCGCTGGGGCCACGAAGAGTTTCCTAGCAGTCATAGGTGCGGTGAAGAAAATACCTACATTACCGACCGAGCGACTCTCTTAAGAGCATTCCGAAGTCGAACGGTCGGTAAGGCAGGATCAATATTAAATCGAATTTTCTCGATAACGCCGATTTGGCTGCATGAACACTCCGAACATTTTCGTCACTAAATCTCGGACAGAATCAATTTTTCCGAGTGTACGACCGAAAGGAAACTTTTCTTTTTTTGCTAATCAAAACGAAAATGGGCGGGCTCTGTACTGGTAAAAGGTCCGAGCGTCTGCGGTCGCGAAAGTGTAAAAGGATCGGAAGTGGAGTGTACTCGGAAACAATACGATTTGTAACCCAAGATTTGACCAACTCCAAAAACCACATGAAATGACCGTTTCGTTTTTTTCCAAATTTTGCTTTATCCAGTATGGTACTATTATACCTTTGATCTAATCTTGCCCTAAAACAGTACATAATTAGTATTGCTACCCAGTGAAACAGCCTTTCACAAGAGCATAGTGTTATACGAATTAATACAAATATCGAGTTGTGCTGTGAAATAAATGGTCATAAATGGCGACACGAATTTCAAAACGGTAAGTACTTTATCGAGCTTCCGTTCGGTCTACGCATCTACACGTCAGATATTGCAAATGGCCGACCAGTACCGACTGATACACTGTGCAGTGGATTGTCGTTTCAAGGCGTTTGCACAGAGAGTGCTGCATGAGCGCGCGCGCATACCACCCGGCTATCAACTGAATGCTCCTCTTCATCCTCTTTCCCTGTCTACGAATTTGCAGCGCGTATCAAGTAAGGTCAACCGATTTCTTTACATGGTTTTACATAAATAAATGTTCTATGAGCTGTAATCACCAATCGCAGCTGATTTATAAAATTTACGTGGTACAAACCAATAAAATATGAACTAAAATGAGGCTTTTTGGGGTAAATGTCTAGAGGAGCAGCTTTTGTGAAAACGCATATTGAGACGAACAATTTTACTTCAACCGTAAAATATAAAATACAGAAACCGTAAAATGCGAAAAGAAACCGTAAATTTTTGTCTGAATTGTTGGATGCTTGTCAATTTTTAATGTAATTACTATTGTAAACATGTAATTTTTGTAAAATATAAATCCGAACCAATTTTATGGGATTTTGGAGGTTATGTTTTCAAGCTCTCGCTTAAATTTGTCAAACCCGATAGTTTTTTGCAAAATTGTAAGATTTGACGATTTACTCTGCAAATTTCCCAAATTCCCAGGTAAAAGCAAGTTTTTTTGTTGATTTAGGAAGTTATAAATGATCTAAAACAAAGACAGTCGCTCGTTAAATTCCATTTTCTAACCTTGATTTTCGGAAGATTCACGATGAGCTTGAGCTTCCTGTCATACATCAAAACACGCGCCATCTCCTGTAAGAAAAATTGTCACAGTCAAGAGAAGAACTTGATTCCGCGAAACAATAAAATTGAACAATTGTAACTCGGAACACTGAACACTTTACCTCGTAAAATATCGAAGTTTCTAAGGAACGGAGCACTTGCTGTTACACCTCCTGAGCCTTTCGACGTTGCTGCACTTCGGCCACTGCAATTATCACGTTTGGTAAACGCAGATTCTATACCGCACGCAAAAAAATATGCATTAACATACACAACGGCTGCCACGGAGAGCCCGGACAGCTACAGAGTACGACAAATGCGGAATCCAAAATGGCCGGCGGCGGCGGACCACTCGACTTTCTCTAAGAGCTCCGAGACAAACATGTGTTATAACCTAGCCCTAGCCCACAAGTCGCCTTTGCAAGCAACGAACCCAATGAACGTAGCTTGATGTTGAGCGTCATCGACGACCTTGAGAGATATATTCTCGAGCTCGCAGGTATCTCAGGCAGCACAGTTAACGCTTGTTGGTAATCTGAAACCGCGCGTTCGTTTTAGGTCGATAATTTATCGGCTATTTTACCACATTGTAACAAGTGACGCTATTTGGTCGCTGTAATGTCAGATTGCTCTGCAAATAACCAGTGGATATTAATTATTTAGCGAGAAGGTTCGGATGTGGTGTTTTCTTAATTGAGATATGTGCCCAGAAATTGAAAAACGATCAATCGTTTTTAATTGTATTTTTACAGTTTTCAATTGTATTTCGAATCAATCGAGAGGTTTTACACCAAAGAGTCTTGAGGTGGTTCTTGCGCGATGAAGTTAGCTATCAAAAGATTGCAACTCGAAGCTATCTTCAATCCACAGCTTGGTTTTTCGGTAACGTTGCAAGTGCACAATGTATGTTTTGCCTCTATTTCTCTCAATTGTTGCGCTCTCTATACACCTCGTGGAGCTGCCCAGCATGGTAAAATATGTATCCGACAAAATGACTATATTTTAAATATATCCAGTGTATATCCGATCCAACTAAAAATCATCAGATATATCCGGCAAAAAAGGTATATCTCGGATGCATATATTTCTATGCGGGCCGGAACAGTGTTGTCAGATCTATGACACCGTACTCGAAAGTGACGTTTCTGTCGGTTTTTGACGTTTCACGATAAAATGTGACGGTGATTTTCTATATACATCAACCCAATTGAATTGGCATAATTTAATTCTCACTTTCAACCATTTTTTGAAAAATTCTAAGGATTTTTTAAAATTCTGTGATCGAAAATGTATCGGATCCCATAAGAGCCCATGTTAATTGCCTTCGTTATTTCTCCACAACTGGATGGTCGATTGAGCTGGTTTTCGACAAGTGACTTCTAGAGGCACAATTGAGTCAATATACGAAATTTGAAAAAAATGTAAAGATTTCGACCAAAACGCAAGAAGCACCTTAAGCCGGGATTATGATGGTCGTAATAATGTAACGTACCCAGACAGCCATGAGTAACAGATATTGCACGAAAATGGCAGGCTTCAGTTGACTTCGTTTGTCCCAAGTTTGAAACAAGGTGCTTCCACATTTGTCTTCGGTTTTGCCAAAAATATTTTGTCAAATCAATTTGGTCAAGTATTAAGGAAAAACATCATCTCAATATTATTGCAATTCAGGAATGAGAAAAGTTGGTATTTTTGGGTTGTGTCAAAAGCACAACGCAAAGATCGCACAAATCAAAAGCTGATAGGTACACTCACTGCAAACGGAAAAATATAGAAATGTATTGAAAGATACAGCACTTCCAATACCGTCCAATACAAAATCTTCGAGTTTTGTATTGAATCGTATTGGCAACCACCATCTTTCTATACTTTTTGCAGTCAATACTTTCTCGTGGTTTCAAATGCAGTTTACAATGAATGTTTTTCTAAAGTACTAAAACGACTAGAGATTTCTATGTCTCCCAGAAGTATAGAAACCGCAATGCTCCGAATAATATTCTTGCCAATACTACCTGAGTACATTGAAAGAGGGCGCACCCTAATACTGTGGTGTTCTATACCTCGGGGCAGTATAGAAACAGCCTGTCATGCAATATTTTGTTTTCAAAAGGGCTTCTATACTCCTGGAAAACATTGAAAGAATCTGTTGCCTTATATTTTGATCTCTTTTGCCTCGTGAATATTTCTACAGAGCATTCAATGTGCGCATTACCGAATATTTCGACGATCTGATCGCGGACAATGCGCAATGTCGTCACTTAACGTTAGGCTACGTGATCTTTTTGCAAAAAATGTATTTTCCGACGTAAAATAATACGATTCCGTACGAAAATTTTCATTAGTCCGCGAGTGTTTGTGGCGAGACATATGTACCCAGTATTAACGCTCTCTTAATCTGAATAAGTGAAAATGTCACTAATTCATTTAGTGAAAAAATTTTCACTTATCAATTAGTGGGGTTCTTGTGATTTCACTAAGAATAAGTGAAATTTTCACTTATTTAATCAGTGAAAAAAATTCCACTTATTAATTAGTGGGCCTTCTGTGATTTCACTAAGAATAAGTGCAATTTTCACTGATTAAATGAGTGAAAAAAAAAACATTCTCCAATCACTAGCACGTTTGCAATTTTACTAAGATTAGAAATTGAATTACGAAATAGAAAGGATTATTTTGTTATTTGAAAAATATTTTTATCCAAAAAGTAAAGCGTTGCGAGGCGAAATATTCACGGGGTATTCATGCTCAGCACATGTTAGATCAGATGATTGTTCTCCAGCAGTGAGTCTTGTAGAGAAATGGCGTGCGTTCCTAGCTAGTAGGCGTAGGGTCCCGGGTTCGAATACCGTAGGTGCGGAATTTTACTGCGATGAAAAATGTATAAAGCTTGTTAAAATAAGTGAGGTAAATATGGGTTACTTGAGGAGGCGAGCTGACAATGTTTACGAGCCAAATTAAATTTTTTTTCTTTTTTTGTTCAAGAATAGTTGACAATCATAATAAATTGGAGCTAATGCGTCCATTGACGATTGTCAAGTATTGGAATAGTCAAATATTGACGATTGTCAATGGACGAGTCGCGCCTATTTTTTACGAAATTTTTCCATGGGATAGTCAAATGTCACATATTGAATTAGTGAAATTTCACTATTTGAAATAGTGCATTTTGTTTCACTTATTTATTAGTAGAATTTCACTAATTCTCAGTGAACGACTTATAGCTTAAGCAATAAGTGAATAGTCACTTACAAATAGTGAATTTTCACTTATTCAGATTAAGAGAGAACCGACATGAACCGACATCGGGAAATGTCGGGTATTTTTCCCAGTGTAGTTTTGTGGGCGGGGATGGTTCCGCACGCTATACTTGTAAGTCACCTTCGGGTGTAAATGCCAAGAGAATGTAACGGCTTAGGACTTTGGTCTGATCTATAAGAGATTTATTCCGCCCCAAAGAATAAGGGGTGAGTAGGGTGAGCATATCCTCTGATTTAGGAACCCTTATATAGGCTATCTGTTCATTACCGCAATTCAAAGCACCTCTAGCTACCGACTCTATACCATTGACGTGTGTAAGCAATTCTTTGGAGCGGAATAAATTGCGCCACGAACAGAATAAGGAATATCTAGAAGCGAAGAAGCGCGGCCAACAAACCGCTGTGCCAACAGGGAACCAGCACAGTCATGCAATGCACGAAAGTGAATGTAACAATACCGGAGACTGTTACCACAACAACAACAGTAGATCAGACAGCGGCACAAAGCGTAATTCACTACGTGAGCTCAACACCGATATCGGCCAGGGGACCGATGATAATACACGAACCCCCCACCAGATCAAGAAAAAATTGCAAGGAGCAGCGTGGAGTGCAAAGCTCCCTACGGTGTCCACCGAGCCAGACAAACGCCTCGTCGGCGGCGAGCCAAGGGTGGTGGAGCAACGCGTACCACATATAGGGAACGCGGCACCCGCCGCACCCCAGCCCAGCAAATATGACAACTCAGTGCCTATTGCGGCCCCGTGTGAGCAAGAGAACACCCATGTGTTCTACGCCGGGACCGTCAATTGGTGCGGCGAGCCCGACGATGACGAACCCATGCCTTACGAAGAGCACGGCGCAGTTAACGATCCCTGCCCAACAAAACGACGACGTATAACAATTGTTACAGAACTCTAAATTCAAGCTTTGTATCCCGGACTGCGCATCATTGTGTACAATTGTATCGATGGCAATATACATTAATTTGACCGATTACAGATTCGGTATAGCAGTCACGGAGGCCTCCCAAAATCATCATAGATCAAGACATCAATGACACGAAAAATCTGCTGACCAAATCAGTGGGCATATCAGTCTTTAGCATTTCAAAAAACAAACACGGAAGTATTCATTCTCTAAATCTTTCTAAATTGCGAGGAGCACCACAGATTTGGTATAGCAGTCACGAGGGTATTTATACTATTGCCTGTAACTTGCTTGCTTCCTGAAAATTGGAATGTCACATGACTGTATAACAGATAACACAACTACTATATTTCATAAAAACTTTCAAATAATGCAAAAAAATCTCACTTACAGGGCAAGCTCTAGAGCATGGACTCGAGCTCACAAAAATTCATCGCGTACTCAAGTTCAACCAGTCGCCGTGGTTGAAATCGTACATAGACTTGAATAGCGATATGAGGAGAGCGGCGAAGAACGAGTTCGAGAAAAATTTGTACAAACTCATGAATAACGCGGTCTTCGGGAAAACAATGCAGAACGTACGCAATTTTTACATCACAATTTTTTCATTTTTTATTTTTATTTTTAAGGTTATTCATTTCAAATAAATTTGTTGTTTTTCAGGTTTGTAAACGATCCAATATCAAACTGGTCACCAAGTGGGAGGGACGATATGGCGCAGAGGCGTTAATCGCCAAACCCAACTTCCACAGCCGGGCCATTTTTCATGATAATTTGGTCGCCGTCAAACTCGCGCAAGTACAAGTACTGATGAATAAGCCGATCTACGTAGGATTCAACGTTTTGGATTTGTCGAAAACCTGCGTGTACGATTTCCACTACGATTCCATGCGGAAGAAACTCAAGGATGATTGTAAGGTTATGTATACCGACACCGATAGTCTGATCTACGAGTTAACAAATGTTAATATATACGATTTTATGCGCGCAAACATAGATCACTTCGATACTTCGGACTACGCGGTTAACAATCAATTCGGATTTCCGCTCGTCAATAAAAAAAAGTTGTTGGTCTCATGAAAGACGAATGTAATGGGCGGATTATGACGGAATTTGTCGGGCTTCGCAGCAAAATGTATAGTGTTCGCGTTAAAGGCAAAGATCATGTTAAAAAAGCCAAAGGCGTCAAAGCCGCAGTCGTAAAGCGTACGATTGAATTCGAAGATTATGTTGCCTGCTTGTTCGACAATAACACGCAGTATCGATCTCAATTTCTCTCTCGATCGTGTCTTCATGAGATCCGAACTATTAAACAAACAAAACTCGCGCTCAGTCCGTTCGACAAAAGATATTTGTTAGCTGACACCACCGACACGCTCCCTTGAGGACATTATAAGATTGAGAAACTCAATGTTCAGGAGACGGATGTCGACTAGAGTTTATGTATCTCAACGAAAACACTTCGATGGTCTAGCCGAGCGTTCGGGGAATTGAAATAAATGCCGCTTGACTTCTGAGAAAGTTCCATATCGAAAATTGAGCTGCGTAGTCTAAACAACAGCGACGAGCAGAAGTCTAATCCGATATCAGTTAGTTTCATCACCTCGGTGGTCCGAATGTACATGACGACTCACATAGCAACCGAGAATTCAAAAACAAATGCTGCTTCACTTCTGAGAAAGTTCCATATCAAAAATCGAGCTGCGTAGTCTAAGCAACAGCGGCGTGCAGAGGTGTAATCCGATATTAGTTAGTTTCATCACCTCTGTGGTCCGAATGTCCATGATGACTCAGATAGCGACCAAGCATTCGGAAACAAAAGTTGCTTTACTTCTGAGAAAGTTCCATATCGAAAATCGAGCTGCGTAGTCTAAACAACATTCTTAAAAACAGCGGCGTGCAGAGGTGTAATCCGATAATAGTTAGTTTCATCACCTTGGTAGTCCGAATGTTCATGATAACTCGGATAGCGACCAAGCATTCAGAAACAAATGCCGCTTGACTTTTGAGAAGGTTCGATATTAAAAAGATCGAGCTGTGTAGCATAAATAACTCTCTTAAAAACAGCGGCGTGCAGAGATGTAATCCGATGAGTTTCATTACCTGGATGGTCCGGACGTTTATGATAACTCAGATAGTGGCCGAGCGTTCGGGGACAAATGCCGCTTGACTTCTAAGAAGGCTCCGTACCGAAAACTGCATCGAGCGGTGTAGTCTAAACAACTCCTTCAAAGCCGGCGGCGTGCAGAGATTAGAGGCTGGAATCCGATGGCAATGAATTTAATTTTCTCGATGCTCAAGATTCTGTTAGTCATTGTTCTTTTCATCAGCCGAATCGCAAGCTCGAAGATGGGAGTACCGGTTGACATTAATGCATATTTCGGAAACCGGCAATTGTGCGTGCATTTTGGGGTAAAGCGCTACGCCCTTCCCATACAATTCATGATGAAGGGAAAAGCAGAAAAGGCCGCGATAGTGAATTCCGTGCAGCAGCAGCTTCTTCAACACGGGATCGATAGTGATTTTGTAATCGAAAATGCCATCTACCATATAAGTGGTAGTTTCACTGTTCCGATGAGTTTTCAATTCAAGTATTAATCACTCGAGATTCTAGTTATCATTGTTTTCCTTAGAAATACGCGTAACAACTATTCCAGATAAAACTGAAGATGTTGAAACAAATGCGTCGTCCAAACGCCGGTTTGGACCTAAAACAGTAGCCGAACTGATCGCTCCAGGAGTTGGAAGCGTCAGAGCTTGCCAAGACGTAATCCCTCTGCCAAAGGGACGAGACTTCTCCTACTTATATTAGTAGATGCGGCGGAAACTACTTCCGGGGTAGTGAAAGCTAAGAAGGAAATCATCACTGATGAACCTTAGTAGCAGGAGGGGCCCTTCATGGGTACTCATCCTGTACAACATACGTAGTCAGAATTTGGACTTCTCCACATTTCCCTTGCTATGCGAAAGAACATACGCAGATTTTGAAGTTGAAAATCCCAAGATAAGGTGGGAAATGCCATTCTGCGCATTCCAGCATGTTATGACCAGACTGCTGAATGTCACGATTATCGATCATGTACGTACAATTAACGCAGAAGATTGTCTTGCAGACGAAGAATCTCCGATCAATTTGGTTCCTGATGACATGTATATGTCATAAGTATATGTATAAGTGTCATAAGTATATGTATAAGGATCAATTAATTTGGCAGTGTTGGTGATACGCCGTTTAAATCTTTCCTGATCGCGGGCTTTTTGTTCCTATGAACCACGTCTCGCAGTTCTGTACGCATAATCCCACACATACATGACATGAAGGTTACAATAGGTGGGTTACAATCAAACCTAACTTCATGGATAGTCATTTTTCGAATATTTAACATTACACTTATTTTTACACTCTATTGTATCCTTGAAACATGGATTTCGCCCTTTACTTCAGATCTTTCAATAGTGGTTGACGTTCTCCCTACGAGCCTTTTGTCAAATAAGACCTTTCCATATTGCAATTGATTAAAGTAAAGTACGTAACTGAAGTTTACACAAGTTTTCTAACGATACCGCTTATTGGATTGTAGTCGACGATGCAATCATGTAGAATAACGCAATAAGCCGCGGTTTGAGCGGGAAAATTCGCGGCTGACTCAAATTCTAAACGAATATCAACCGGTTCCGATTTCAAGCCCTCGTTTTGTTTAGAACAGTCAATGACAATGAGGGGGACTGTTGATAAAAATTGAGCTTTCGTTAACAACGGTTCATTAGCTTTTCCATAGTAAGATGACTGGAAATTTGTGAACATTCCGTAAAGAAGAGCGAACTGATTGCGTCCGATATCAAGATGAATACTTCCATAGGGGTAGCATTGCGAATTCAGAACAAGTTCAACATCTCGCAAATTACGATGATGGAATGCGCTCGCGCTTCTAGCCACAGTATTTTTTCGATGTATTTGAAACCCCAAAATAATGTATCTTGGTTTCTCCAGCTGTGTAAAAGTTGTCACGCTCCAAACGTGTTTCGTAGTTTTTTGTAGCAGCGGATACTCGTATAGTTCCCAATTACAGAAACTGGTGGCGATGGACGCGAATACGCGGATTGAACAAGATGCCGAATCAAAACTAGGATTAATGAGTAGAAGATATCCGAAAAATGAATTATTAATAAAACATATTTTCTCTTCACTGTTCGCGTTGACGAATTCTCTTTCTCGAAAATCCCCCACCCTATTATAATCTGACGGTATCCCCACCTTATTCGAAAGCACCAATCGCGTGAAAGCCATCCCCACCACATGACTATGATTGATGAGGTAGGAATAACGGTATATAAGGAGGTGCTTTTTTGCAATTTTATATTCATCCAGAGTAGCTGTTTATATTACCATGGATTTCTCGAATCTCAATGAAGACTTTCGCTTGGAGAATTTTCTCCCCACCTAGAAGATTTTGGGGCTTTACATTAAAAAGAACTATAAGATCACCAGCGTTCGCGAAGTTAACACAAAGTGCGGCGCACGGATGGCACTGAGCCTTGATAGAGACTTCAGTGTCTTCCTACCAGATCGAATTGCTAATATGTTGAACGAAGATCCGGTACAGTTACAAGGACTCAAGGATACTCTGGAGACTTCGCACCAAGTCCATTTCCATTTTCTCGGAGGAAAATTTAATTCTTGCGAATTTGTCAACATGGGATTTGACCACCACTAATGAAAAGAAGATTGTTTCATCTGGCAAACAGGTAAATACCAACATACCAATACATAACGACGGCTAAATTGCCGACCAACGTTCCGGTATTAATGACCACGCGAGCCATACCGACTGCTTATGTGAGATATACCATACCGACCGCTCATGGGAGAGATTCCTAATCACCCACCGGCAATCTGCCTTACCGACTAGCGAGCGGAGTGGGGGAAGTCACGTGGTGGCGTCGTAGCCCCATAGCCTTACGACTAAAATTGTTGGTTTTTTTTAATGTTCAATGTTTCTTTAGAAATTAGTTGGAATCGTTGCGAGGAAAGCGGCCCGGCTTCGTGAAAATGAAGTTGAAGAAAACAGGTTGCGTCAGCTCTACGAAGCTCAATAGGGAGAAATCGTATTTATTGGCGTAGTGCCAAATGAGAATTGTTGATAATAATTGTTGTGTATCAGCGTGCCCATTCAACAATTACCACAGACCCATTCGTGAACATCATTGCGCTACAGAGAATGGTCGTCGCTTGAGGATCTGGTTTCTGGAAAATTGGGGTGATACTCCATCGATGGAAAAATCATTCGATTTGCTGAAATGCTTGCATGATTTGAAAGAATTGGCAACTAAAGATATCGCGACTCTACCTAAAGAATAAATAATTTTCTTCTGGTCAAGAGACATTGACAGCGTCTGGAATAAACAGCCAGAAAACCTAGTCTGATGAACGAATTGCAGCCTGCCGGCGGTGCATGAAGCATTGGC